>CAJNJA010092630.1:5401-19608 GCA_905231915.1 Symbiodinium necroappetens
CCAAACCCTAAAACCCTAAACCTTGAACCCTAAAGCCCTAAACCCTAAAGCCCTAAAGCCCTAAACCCTAAAGCCCGAAAACCCTAAACCTAAACCCGAAAGCCCTAAAACCCTAAACCCTGAACCCTAAAACGCTAAACCCTTTTTGGGGGGTCCTTCAGATTGGTCGGCAGCCATCTGGCCACTCCCCCCAGGGCTGCAACAGCCAGGGCGGACAAGGCACCCAATGTGGATTGCAGGGCCTGTGTTTAGGGTTTAGGGGTTTAGGGGTTAGGGTTTAGGGGGCCTGCGTCAGGGATGAAGTGAAATTCTTGCAGCAGCCTTGAAAGAACGATATGTGGAAACCACAAGAGATCTTTATGCAGCCCAAAGCACGCACACATTCTGTGTGTCCATAGATGTGTATGTATGTATGTATGTATGTATGTATGTATGTAGGTATGTATGTATGTAATTCAGCCCAGCGTCGGCGCCGTTTAGAGCGTTGAGGGCTCCAGTGCATTCTAACTAACGCTGCGCACTCCACAGAACGCCCGGAAATGAACATGTATGTATGCATATACAACTACAGTCACTTACATATAGACAGAAAACACATCTACCCATAGGCCCCTAAGTAGTACCTTTTTGGGATTACCTTATAGGATTCTACAAATATAAACCATAAAAAAAGGAACTACTTAGGGGCCTGGGTAGAATCTGTCTGTGAGGTTTTGACACGCAGAGAGACACAGACACACCGAGACCCAGAGGTAGACCCAGACAAAGGCGCAATGACTCACTTAGCTGCCCCGTACCCTGGCCCAAAAAAGCTTAAACTTTTCTTTTAGTAGGGGTTAAATATACCAAAAAGCTTAAAGTTTATCTATTGGGCTCCTAACTTCAATGCCTTCTGCAATTTCAAGCCTGAAACCCGACACCCAAAACCCAAAACCCTAAACCCAACAAAACCCACAACCCTAAATACATGTGCAAATTTAGTGCCTCTGGGTTTCAACTCCATAGTCACAACGGGTCAGTCTCAGACATCTCGCTCGGCTGAGTGTCTACGCCCTTTAGTGTTTTTTTAAGGGGGTTTATCTAGGCTCTCGAGTTTAATACCTGGTTCTGGATTATGTTCTGGTTTAGGGTTTAGGGTTTAGGGTTTCGGGTTTAGGGTTCTCCAAAACAAACGCTGGAATCAGTGGCCTTCCGGCTGCCTTCCATCGACATCGGCTGCGGCGAAACTGTAGAACGCTACCGCCAACCGCTGGCTATCACGATGATCACGGTCTAGGATTGAGCCAGATGTCAAACGTGAAGGATGCCGCAACAATCTATGCATTGCTGTCTCCGTGTCGACGTGAAGCAGAATCCCTCCAAATCGTCAGAGCAGGAACAAGTTTCGTTTGTACAGGCCCATCACGAAGCACAGCACAGCGCTTTCGATGCACAGATTATACCTACTGTTTGGTCTGCACTTTGTACTGACATCCGGAGTTTGCTATTCTCACTGAACCCTGAATTCTTGCACCCTAAACCCCAAACTCCTGAACCCTGAACCAAACCCTAAACCCTAAACCCCAAGCCCTAAACCCTAAACTCTAAACCCTAAACTCCAAACCCTAAACCCTAAACTCTAAACCCTAAACCCTTAAACCCAATCCCCTGAACCCTAAAATCCCAAGACGACAGCTGGGAGGCTGGTAAACGTGGAAGGAAATGACTCTTTGATGAAATCGATGCCGCGCTCCTGCAGAGGGATTGGAGGGCTTTGCACTTTTGGGGTTTAGGGTTTATAGGAGTTTAGGGTTTATAGGAGTTTAGAGTTTATAGGAGTTTAGGGTTTATAGGAGTTTAGGGTTTATAGGAGTTTAGGGTTTGGGGGTGTTAGGGTTGAAGAAATAACAGGGCTCCTACAATCTCTTGACTTCGGAGGGCTTCATTAAAGTTGTAGGGTTTAAGTGCTTTGGGTGTGGACAGGATCAGGGGTTTGAGAAGTGATCGGCCAAGATGCGCCGACGTGCCTCAATATTGAACTGGAGGCGACAAGGTGTCAGCCAGTCTATGTAATAAAGGTGTCTGAACATTTAGAAGAAGTTTTGCGCAGCGGTCCGGGGTGTGAGAAGGACATTCTATCGGCTGTCAGAGCCCTAAACCCTAAATCCTAAACAACGCCTCACTATCCGCTTGCAAGCCTCGAACTGATGGGATGTAGACCATGTGTTTGGCATAGCGGTTTGGGGTCTCCCCTTCGCCATGAAGCCTGAAACATTTGTTTTTGTTAAGGGCCTGTTTCGTCGTTTGCGCTCCGCTTCAAGTTTAGGGTTCAGGGTTCAGGGTCCACAGATTCTGGAAATCCAACTTCCCACCTTTGCCTGATGTTTGACCTACGTATTGCCTCGCCCTCTCTCTCGGCCAGGCAAGCATTCCACGGTTTTTCAAAGCATAATTGTCAACGGACTACAAGGGGACACGCTTGGGCTACCGGATATGATCCGCAAAAAACGACCCGCCGTCCAAAAACAAACAAACCCTATAACCTTAAATCCTAAACCCCGAACATTAAAATCCTCAAGTCTTTTCCTCCATCAGGATCACCAGGACGAGGCATCCCAGCACGGTGCCTGCAGGCGCTTGGATCTGCTGACGATTTCGGACTTTCGAGGAGTTTTCGAGGCACATGCAGGCCTGATCTCATATAGGTTTAAAGTTGGGGTTCAGAGTTCTGAAGTGTTCGTGTAATTTTAGGGCATGCCGGGGTCATGATTTTCCATCCAATGTGATCGAGCCTTTGTCCTGTGCATGTAGCCATCTTAAAAGTTGCGAAAAGGGCCGTAGAAGGAGTTCGCAATAGCAAGCACACTGTGTACGTAGCGGAGTAATTTAGGCTTTGCGTTCAGCCACAACGGCCCGCCGCCGGTCTTTAGGATGCCCCCATGCCAGGAAGGGCAGGGCCTCTTTGCGTTTTAAGATTCAAGAAGTCTGAGTTCGGGGTCTACAGGGAAGATTTGGAAAGATTGAAACTCTTGGAACTCAGGTCACAAGACTACCCGAGCCTACAGCATTCGCGATCGCCGTGTAGAGCCATCTCTTCCTGGCAGAATTCTTATCTGAAGATCGCAGAACATCAGTCATTACCCATAGGCTCCTTAGTAGTTCCTGTTGGGGATTACCTTATAGGATTCTAAATATAAACCACAAACAGGAACGGAGCGTATGGGTAAGGCAAACACTGCTGTTTGGCTTGTGAGCTTGTAGATTGTCAGCGCTTGACAGAGCTGGATACAACTTCACTGGGCGGGGGTCGACTTGGCTTTGCATTCCTTACAAAGCCTTACATTCGAGGTACGCTATAGGGGCCTGAATAACTAGAATAGGGTTGTGGGGTACGTTATTATATAATAAGGAGCCCCAAAAATAGTATAGGTAATTATGAAGGCCCCTATATTAGTTCCTGCTAAGGTCGCAGCCCGGACCACCTCTCGAAGGAGGCTGCATTCTAGTTCTTCCATGGATCTGCTTGGCCCTAAAGGCCCTGAATCACAGGCTCCAATACTCAAGCAACCGCACCACACATGCAGAGCGCCACATAACGAAGCTCCATTGCTAATATGGCAGACGTAGTGGCAGGGCTGCCATGACAACCCTAAACCCTAACCCTATTTGCAGATCGTGGTACAACTGCCAAAGCTCTTGGCTCGGATCGTCGAACTCTATATTAGCTTCGTCCAAGCATCGGGTTCGCCAAGACGGCAGAGCAGTAGAGGATGACCTCAAAAATCCGCCCAAGGTTTACCGGGTTTAGGGTTTAGGGGTTGAGGGTTTAGGTATAGTCTCCATTGTAGTTCCTTGGTTTGGGTTTAACCCATGTTATATTAAGGATCCTAAAAGGTAACCCCAAAAAGGAACTACAATGGAGATTGTAGGTGGGGTTGCGAATACCCGAAGCCCGAAGAGAGGAAAGCGTGCTCAACCACAAATTGCATCAACCTGCCTGCTTGCCTGCCTGCCGGCGTACGTTATGCCCGTGCTGCAAGGTAGCAAGTGGCGCCGACATGACTAGGAGGAAAAGGTTGGCGCCGGAGAGAACGCCAACCTGTCATTCCAATTTTGCAGGTGAAGCTCGTTTGGGAACCCGGCTGCATCTGGTTTAGGAGCTATAATAAGGGGTGCTACAAGTTTAGGGTTTGATGTAAGGCTTAGGGTTTGGGCTTTGAAACTTCGATCTAGGAACTTGGGGAATGGACTTGCGCAGTTTAGTGCTGTCAAACAGCCATGAATACTCATTCCTTTGGAGCATGGTCTGGCGGATTTGTGAGTTTGTTGGTGCCAGACCACCAAGAACGTGTGTTTGTTTCGGGTCTGGGTCTGGGTGAGTCTGGTGCTGGGGACTTACTCAGCCTTGCCTGCCTAGGCAAAAGACCACATAGCTTTCCCTCGAGCATGCACATCCCAAAACAGAAACCCTCAACCCCCTACGAAAACATGCGTAAACCTTACACCCAAATCTAGGAAGCCTAAACCCCCAACCCCCAAACTTGTTCCACTCACACGGGATTATGGACAATTTGTCGTTTAGGACGGTTGAGGATACGTGAGAGACTGAAAAGCCCTGAAACCTAAACCCTAAACCCTTAGCCATCGATAAGCCATCAAACTGGCCGACGATAGCTCTGAAGACGGAATGTAGCGGCATTAACGCGTAGAATAGCATCATTCTACTACCATTAACTATGGAAACCTTGACGAATAGTATACTAAACAGTATCCTACGTCTTCAGAACCCCATATCGCAAGCTTCGCCCTCCTTGGAGACAATCTCTTGGCGGCCGAAGCACGAGAACTGGGAACCACCATGCAGCCGCGAAGGTTTTCAACTTCACCTCAGGTCCACGTTGCCCCACCCTGGTGTATGGTTTAGAAAAACCCTAAACCTGAATCCTCAGCCCCAAGAGAGTGGGGGGAGGGGGGGGGGGACCCTACAGCACTTCAGCGATGGGCTTTTCAAGCTTCGAGGAGTCCACGGATCGTAAGAGTTTCAACGTTAAACCCAGACCCCGGAGGGTCCATATATATATATATGTGTATATATATATATATGTACACACACATATATATACATATATGTTTATATTTATATCTATCTATCTATCTATCTATCTATATTATGATAATATACATATATATTTATATGTATACTAACTATATCTAAATTCTACTGCCACTATGGACGACCTATCTGCACGCACACACACGCAGATACAGCTGTATACATGTAGATGTAGATTTAGACCTAGATCTAAGTATGGATGCAGATATACATAAAGGTCCAGACATAAGTTTACATAAGGGTATATGTATATATATATATATAGGTATAAGTAGAGATATAGAAGAAGATGCAGACATGTGTGTATGTATGTATAAAAGGCTTCCTGAAGCAGGAGGTAGGGCCCACGCAAAGCAAACAAGAACTTAAACCCAGAGAGAGACCCTAAGTCCCACAACCCTCCACACTAAAGAACTACCAACTCCTGTTTGTTTGGCGGATATCTAATGTATATATAAATCTATACTAACTATATCCACAATATACTACCACTATGGACGACAGGACCCTAAACCCTGAACCCTAATTTTTTTTGACAGGACGCCAGTCCGTCTTTGAAAGCCATGGCCCTGATTTTCCTTTCCGGGGTCGCCACAAGGCAGGCAGTCGCCACAGGGCGGAGAGTCTCGTTTTCCCTTAGGGTTTGGGGTTTAGGGGAGGGGCTTAGGGCTTAGGGTTTAGGGTTTAATATAGTACCCTAAATAGTAGGATCCTTATAAGGACCCCAAAAGAGGGGCTTCACGCTTTGGGTTTAGGGTCGAAGTTCGGATGTAGGTTAGCTCTCGATGCAACAGCAAGTGTTGGTGAGATCAACAGCTGCCCACCTCCATGCCAACGTGTGGGAGTGTGGGAGTCACAGAGATCCCAAAACGATCTGATCATGCTTTGCATCACCAGCTGGCTATATGCTAATATGCTTAAGTACAGTTAAGAACACACAGGGTACCTAGGCATACAAACGCACATACCTGCATGCATACCTACAGGCATGCCTGCCTGCCCGTATGCAGGCAGGAAGGTGGGCAGGCTGCATGTATGCGTGTATGTATGTATGTATGTATGTATGTATGTATGTATGTATGTGTGCATGCATGTATGTATGTATGCGCTGTAGGCAATATGATCTACATATACATGTCCTATAGGCATGCAAATGTAGTGAGCTCTCTGAGTTGGTTTGCACCCCAGCATCCCAAGTCCTCGGGGCGTCAGCTGCTTTCCATTCCGCTCGCTGCGGAGCACTACTTCGAGCCAAGGTAGCAATGAGACTTAGAGCCTTACGGTCCTTTTTTGGTTTAACCAATTATATATTTAAGGATTTTATAAGGTATCCCCAAAAAGGAACTACAATGGAGACTATAGGTAAATTCCTTAGTTGTGGTATTGGGGCCACAAGAAACAGAATAAGGGTTCGGGGGCATGTTGTAGTATAACACGGATCCCTCAGACCTAGTATTAGCGCGCTAGTACATTGTAGGCTTTTGTACTAATATATTGTGGCATCTGGGGTTTTGCGGTTTAGGGTACAAGACATTTGCGGGTGCCGGCGGTGGGGGTTCGGTTATGTTCGGACTGCACCGCTTCTTCAAAGGTAGGCCTACAGGAATCCTCAAATGGGGGGTGGTTTAACAGACAAATCGGACTAGTGTATCGGTGCATACTGTAGTATAAACAGCTATGGTGTATCTACTATCAGGGGATAACACTACTACTGCGTGTTTCCAGCCTTTAATCTAAGGGGTTGCGGAAGTGGAAAGCCTCGCCACATCAACGATTCTTCCAACTTTAAACTCCAAATCTTACGCCCTATAAACCTTTAACTTCAAACCCTAACCTCTATTCTACACCTTAAACTCTTATACAGCCAACCCTAAACCCTAAACCCTGAACCCCTTATACCGCCAACCCCTAATCCCAAACCTTCCCTGTGGTCCCCGAAGGTGCGCCTTCCGAACGTTCGCCAAGGGGGCTCCTGGAGGCTGAGAGCTCAGGTGCCCAAAGGCTCCTATGTGCCTATACGGGAGGATACTCTCAAGGTTTAGGGTTTTGGGTGTCTGGGAGGATAGTTACTCTCCCAAATCGTGATAGGAAGTTCCTCTTATAGAAATCCTACATTCTACGAGATAGGTACTTAGGACCCTTTGGGTTAGTGCCTGGTGTCACGCTAGGGTTTTACTGCTTAGGGCTTACGCTCTCGCAACTCGGACTCAGCCAGACGAGGTCTCTCGGTTCGCGTTCGCACTACAGGTCGGGTTCTGGATTTAGGGTTTAAGGGTTCCCCCGAACCCGAAACACTAAACCCTAAACCCTAGGATTTAGGGTTTAAGTTTAGGGTTTAGGGTTGCAGGGGGGGAAGGGTTCGAAGGGTTCCTTCCTCCGCATCGTAGCGAAGCATCTGAAGTCCAGAGATGCCATCTAGTTGTCCTCTTCAAGTCCTGTTTGATCTAGCTTTGACTGTAGATCAAAGCGCTTAGTTGTCCAGGCTCTGTCCTGTAACGAAGGTTTGCTTAAAACGTTCTAGCTCCTTCGGCTGCACACCCTGAGGTGCAATGATCATCTTGGCGAAACTGGTTTCGGTGCAGGATGATAACAACCGAAACAATCCGGCAAAAAATGATTCGCCGAT
This sequence comes from Symbiodinium necroappetens, assembly GCA_905231915.1. Lineage (NCBI taxonomy): Eukaryota > Dinophyceae > Suessiales > Symbiodiniaceae > Symbiodinium > Symbiodinium necroappetens. The sequence continues at coordinate 13,120 of CAJNJA010092630.1, forward strand.
AATCAGCCTTCTTGCTTCGTTATCTCTATCTCTACTTTGTTTCTCCCTCCTTTCTGTCCCTCCGTCTCTCGCAGTCTCTGTCCCTCTCTTTCTCCCGATCTGCCCACCAGACTCCATGTGCTTCAGGGTCCTTTCTTTATATCGAGGTCGCAGGTCTGCTTAGACCAATACAGCTTCAAGACCTGCGGCGCGAAGATGGCTCTACTTGAGACGCTTAAGGGCTTTAGGGTCCAAGTTTAGGTCTTCGGGGCTTCGGCGCTGACACTTGGAGGGGAGGGGTTAGGAATCTTTGTTGAATGAGGTTTACTGTGGTGCCAGTCTTGGGAATGCCAGCTACAGTAGAAGCGAAAGATAGAGCAAATCGAGCCAAAGAAATGCATTCCACAGAAGAAAAAACTGAAGTGGATCCTACATATACCTGGGACTCTAATTACCTACAGTTTTATGGGTTCCTACCTACTAATTAAGGGGTCATGGCTGCTAAACTGTAGGTAAAGAGAGTTACAGGTAGAACTCAGCAAAAGGCCACATATGGCCAGATCCACGCATCTCGATCCGGGCATGGGATCAGTGTTTTCGTCTCCGGATTCCTCTTTACTTTACGAAGTGTCAAGGCGGCTCAGGCTTCGAGCCCCGGGGTGGCTTTGTCCCGGCTGAGCTCTGACAAGTCCATACCCCAGGTGGCTTTGACCCTGAGCATTGAGGGTTTAGGTTTTGGGGTTTAGGGCTTATAGGGTTTAGGGTTTAGGGCCTAAGTTTAGGGTTTAGGGTTTACTGACAAATCCATACCCCGAGTAGGGAATGCCGCTAGGAAGGAAGTGACCTCTCTTGCAATCCAAATCTGCGCGCAGCTGGCGATAGATTCCACCCTTGTACTGTATGGCATCCTGCGTGAGTACACAAGGCTTGGCCAAACATGTTGCATGTCGTATCGCTGATACCAAAAAATCCTCCCAGGACCAGCAATCATGATACACATCTGTCTGCAACAACCGCACTACGACTTTGCCTTGTTGAATCGCCCAGTACTCCTTGTAAAAGTCTCTCTGCGGCACTCCACCATCGTCCGCCACCCCTCCCCACCCACGGCCAAAGTGTCCAATCTCGCCATCCAGCTCGATCAAGATGGTGTCGTGGTATAAGCCAAAGTCAAACGGTAGGGGCCGCTGAGTGTCTGGATTCGTACACCCCTTCACCTGCGACGTAATCGTCCAGTCCGGGTATTTCGCGCACAGCCAACGTCTCAGCTTCGCTTCTGTCTTCCTGCTGCAGAAACATCCAGGTGCTCGACCCTTTTGCAAATTGACCAGCGAAGTGCTCCTTGAGCGATGGCCACATTTCTTGCAGGTCACATCGATTTTCGAAGTTTGATGCTTAATATTGGCTCTCCACCAAGCCCAAGTCATGTTGCTTGCGCCGTACTGCTCGCCATATCGGAGCTTCAATATCGAAAGACAACGGGCATGCCCTTCCCGACTCAACCAGCGAACGCCACCATTGCAGAAGCATCCAGGTGCGTGACCACGTCGCAAATTGTCCAGCGAAGTGCTCCTTGAGCGATGGCCACATTTCTTGCAGGTCACATCGATTTTCGATTTGTGATGCTTAATACTGGCTCTCCACCAAGCCCAAGTCATGTTGCTTGCATCATACTGCTCTCCATGTCGGAGCATCAGTATCGAAAGACAGTGGGCATGCCCTTCCCGACTCAACCAGCGGACGGCGCCATTGCAGAAACATCCAGGCGCCTGACCACTTTGCAAATTGTCCAGTGAAGTGCTCCTTGAGCGATGGCCACATTTCTTGCAGGTCACATCGATTTTCGAAGTTTTATGCTTAATATTGGCCCTCCACCAAGCCCAAGTCATGTTGCTTGCATCATACTGCTCTCCATGTCGGTGCTTCAGTATCTTCCAGGCTCGATGCCATCCAGACTCGCTTGCCCATCGAAACCTAGCAGGCTGCAGTTCTTCTCTTGAGACTGCCCGCCTCTGGACAAAGAAAAGGCTTCGTGCTGACGCCAGCTCCTGCATGGCAAGGCAGCCTGCTCTTTTGGAAAGGCATGAGCTCAAATGGGGGATCCAACCCCTGCAAGGCCTCACCCGGGCCAACAGTATTGCTGTAAGGGCACACCACGGAAGCAAGAACCTACGGCGTGCCATGCTGATGGTGCTGAGGCCGTGTTTTTTACGACCCAAGGCATATGCCTGCGATAAACACGGTCTGGACAATTGCCAATTGCGGCGTCTTTTGCAGGATTGATCTACAACACAGCGGCGTCGAGGATCAACATGCAAAGTGCATCAACGAAATACCACCAACCGGACATCAAAAGTAAAACCAACTTCGATCAACCCGAAATTCAAACTCAAACTAGTTACCAGCAGCTGAAGGTTGAGTAGAGTCGTGCTTTACGGCAAGCTAGCAGGCGACCGGTAGGAAGCTCTCCTAGCTGAAACCAGTACCGACGGCGGGTAGCCGAGGTCTTGAAGCTATCGCGCAGCACTGACACGAAGCCACCGCCCATCAACAAAACAACAATCCAAGGATGTGGCGCCTAATACATTTCACCTGTTGTCATCTAGAACTCAAACAAGCCGCGACTCTGCAAACATGTGAGCCCCCGAGAATAGGGCACACGAATGTCCGTTGCTTCATGTGCCAGCAACGGTAACCAACTTTCCGGCTTCAAAGGACTCGACTGCCGCCCTTTATTGGGACTCCAGAACCCGATAGTACCGGTTTCAGCTTCGGACCCATAGACCGAAACCCTGAAAAGGCGAAGGTCACTACCAGCCCGGGCACTGGGACGCGAAGGGTCTCCATGGATTTAGGGCTTATAGGTGTGAAGCGTGGTCTGTAAACCCTGGGCGGGCCTTCGCGGCCAGCCACGACCTTCCACTGACTCTGTGATCCCGTCGGCTTTGTAAGTTCTAAACTTTGCCGTAGTAAAAGAGAGTCGGAGTTTAGGATAGCTCTGACACGATCCCCGGTTTGCAAATATACTTACTGTCCGATTTGGCCGACAGATTCAATCCTGGGCACAACTGCCCATGAGATCGCCGCATCCGTCATCATTCAATTGCATTTTGCCCAGCTTAATGCATGTTTTAAAGTGAATTGTATTGTAACCGACTAAAGTTGAATTTGTGTTAGGATGTCCAGCTGGCTTCCCAGTCTTGTTGACCCTCGGGGCCCGTTGCAACGCAGTGCGAAACGGATTGTAGCAGAAACACATCTGCAGTCAGGTTGCTTCGAGGTCATGGACCAATATTCCACCTGCCGATGCATCGGGCATGGAAAGAGTGAAAGTTGAGGAGTCAGGACAACAGTCATGCAGGACCCATGGAATGGATGAGTCGAGCTTGGGCCGACAGGCCCTCTGCTTCTTAAGGATCAACTCAAAAGGCTGCAACCAGGCAGGTCTTCAATGTCTGATATAGTCTGTATATGGCTGTATATCAAAGCCCGCAGACAAGACCCCATACCGTTAGACGAAGACACCAGACAAGGAAACAGGAAACCCTATAGCCGAATTTCTTGGCTGCGGCATGGCAAGTCCGAAGACTCGCTTGGTAGGTTGTAAGTTCTGTCAGACAGCTCGAGTGCTCGTCCAAGGAAGGACACTCGAGGGTGGCTCTCTTTGCCGCACTCGAAGCACTACACTCACAAGCCAATATAGCATGCAGTATCGACAGCTACATTTGGGACAATGTGTATTACGAACAAGACGACAACTGGTCCTCCTCATCTTGGTCCTCATCATCATTTCCCGATCATCATCCTCAAAACCATACTTGTGACGGCCATTACCACCATCGTCGTCACGTGGTTAGCCCATGTCGTCGCCATCGCCATTGGGACCAACGACATCAACATGATGGCCACTGCTACCATCATCCTCAGGCCGACGGTGAAGTCAAGCATTCTGAAGACGGTAATGACCATGTTTAGACTTCGGCAGGAACGCAAACTCGAGCTCAGGGTGCTGTTGCTCCTGAAATAGACATCACCCCCCCCCCCCCGCCCAGATTCTGACAGCCGCATGGATCTTTTGCAAAAATAGCCCTGGCACCAAAGCTCTGGATCCGTGTCATCGCAGAACTCTGGCGTTGTGGGTACTCGTATACTCTCCAATGTAGTCACAATGTAGTTCCTTCTTTGGTTTTCTGCTGTGTTTCTTGCAGGGTCCGAATCATGAAACAGGTTAACGAAAGACAGGACCTGCATTCGGGACTCTAGAGACACCCTAACCCTTCACCAGAAAGCACTAAACACATGAACCCCATACGAGCCGTTGTTAATACCGATCATCCTAAATCCAGACCCAAGTACCTGGGCCCTCTGAACTCTTGGGTTATGCCTTCACCCAAGCGAAACCCTACTGGACGCAGCAGACCACCACCACGATGAGCCCAAAAGAAGCTGTAAGCCCCATATCCAAAATCCCCACAAGCGTGAATCAAAAAAAAGCCCCCCGCCCATTTTGCTAATTACCGGCCGAATCCGCTAAAAGCCACCCCCTAAATCCTAAACCCAGAATCCCGAAAGCCTAGTTTCCGAAGCCCTACCTACAGTCTCCNNNCCAATTTTATATTAAGGAACCCAAAAGGTAATCCCAAAAAGGAACTGCAATGGAGACTATAGGTACATCCACACTCCCGTGCCGAAAACCCCGAAAGATGCCTTGTCCCCCACGGTAAAGCGCGAGAGACGGAGTCGACTTGCTGGGAGCATTCGCACCAACGACTCCTTGCAGTCCTCCGTTGCCGGAAAAACTTCAGAGGTAGGGTTTGGGGGGCTTGGGGCTTCGGGTTTAGGGTTTGCTGAGGGCTCAGGGCTTAGGGTCTAGGGAGTCTAGGGTTGTTTAGGGTTTAGGGTCCCGGGTTTGGGGTTTTAGGATGCTTAAACGGGTGCTATAAAGGCTCTTTCAAAGGTGCCACATGGGCTCTTTAACTTGGTCGCGAAAAGGGCTCTGTAACCATTCCTCGAAGAGGTTCTTGGAAGGGTCTCCATAACAGTTCTACAGGCTTGTATTGGGTCTGGCTCTCAGGCATCCAAATCAGTTGTTTGAGGAATGTACCTTAACTCATCGGAGGTTTCAATTTCAGGTATACTCCCTAGCTGATAATGACACTTAGAGTCTCTGCATGGGGAATCAACTCAAAGCCGTTGCTGTGTAGTTCCTTGAGCTGTGAAGCTCAGTTAATGAGCGAAGGTTGTGATCTAAAGTGAAGCTACATCGTGTGACATGACATGATCTGACATGAAAGGAGATGACATGACATGATATGACATGACATGACATGCTATGATATGTCAGAGTCAGGACATGAAAGGGCATGTGATGATGTGATTTGGCATGTCACACGATGGGTTGCCTCAGAGGATTCTCAATCCTATGTTAAACCCTGTTTCGTGTGACAGGTGTGGTGCTGTCGGTATGCTCGGCAGTGTTGCTTGCAATCTACTACAGTACTTCTCGCCTAAGAGGCTCAGTATGTATCTTGAAGCACAGAACGCCATCAACCCCCCACCCCCACCCCCCACCCCCCTCACCCGCAAGAATAAACAAAAAGTACGCAGCTATCCCCCCATGTGCATAAACTTGGTAACCAAAAGAGGGACCTACATTGGAGAGGATAGGTGGTGGTTAAGTTTCACGGTTTTGGGCCCTCGGCGCCGCAAGGTTGTGAAGGGGACTTAGTTAGGTGTCGGTATACTGCAGCAAAAGTCTTGAAAAGCTTCATGCGGTTTAAAGAACCCTGAAACCACTACGTTGCCAGTACAGAACGCTTCAAGGAACCCCCCCAACAAAAAAAAATCAGATGCCTTCCTGACAGGGCTTTGGTGTGTCTGCAAGCTAGAGATACTTTGCCGGTCGAGGGCTCAATGTTTTATTCAGGACACGCCTGATGACATTCACGAAAACTGTTCCAGTTGAGTGTTTATGGGTAACTGCTTCTTTGAAGCTGTATCTTCAGAAATCCGAAATCTTAAGACTAGTTTGCGGGAAAGTGGCAACATCGAAGACAATGATTTTGTCTTGCCTGAGATCGGTGTTGATGCAACTGTCGGCATACAAATACATGACCCATTTGCACGGTTACAGCCGATGTAGGGATAACCTGCTGCAGACAAGCATGTTGGCTGAGGACATGTCTTGGTAGTGCTGACTTAACTTAACCGCGCCATTCGGAGTACTGGCAACAGAAGCACTGGGACCGCTCAGCCTGGACTTCACAAGAATCAATCAAGTCAGAACCATCATCATCATCATCATCATCATTACTCATTACTATCATCATCATTATCACCACCATCGCCATGTCATGACCACCGTGACCACAGCCAGTACACACAGAATATGCCGAGCAGCTGATATCTTCGGACGACCTGAGTTGGCTGAGCACTTCCGAGCCGGCACCGAGCAGCAAACAGAAGTAGTAGGAATAAGGCATAACGCTTAGGGTTTAGGATTTTGGGTTT
>CAJNJA010092641.1:0-19607 GCA_905231915.1 Symbiodinium necroappetens
CCACAGAATTTCTGTCAGAAACCTCCTGCTTTCCTGCGCTTTGAGGCGTTCTGGATCTCGGACACTAAGACGCCTCCATGTCAAGGACTTCGGAGAAGATCAAGAATCTGTAGCATACCGCTAGAGCCACTCGTCACTAGTCTGCAGCTCTGGCTGTCCGCGTGAAGAAGACGTCTTTGGGGTGAAGATGCTCTTAGGCTACGAACTTTTCTCTTTCGACATTGAGGAAAAAACTCGTGTGGCTCAGCGAATGCATGTTGTCTTTTGTTCCAGGTTGTTGGTATGTGCTCGGAAGCAATGACCGAGGCTTGCGAAAAATCTGGGTTCTGAACTCACTAGGCGCCTGTATGCAGCATGCCAAACGAGTGAAGGCAGCATCATAGCATAACTCAGACCACCTAGGAGTGGCAAGGAAGGCGACGTACCATAACCCAACCAGCTTAAAGCAGAAACGTCGTATGCACCTGGGCTATGCTTTGAGGAGCTAATATGACGGGTATGATGGAGAACCCCCCCACAAGAGGGATTGAGGGACCGTTGGAGTCACGTATGTGCATCACACTCTTCATTCTAAGCTGGCGCTGGACACAGCGAAAGGTATTTTCTTGTGACAGAGAGCAATGCGGGAGCCTGGGAGTTTCCAAAACCACGGAGTCCTAAATACCGACAGAGGATAGTGCGAGACGCATCATTAGGGTTGCAGCCGAATACCCGTTCAACGCACACCCGGGGCCAAGATTCCAAAAGTTGTTTTTGCGTAGCCATTGCAAGTTGAACCTCTAGCCCTTGCAATGGCCCCCAAACCACATCTTGCCTGTTCGGAAATCGCTGTTCAGGAGAACTTGGAGCAGTGTCTGCGGGCGGGAGGTCGAAACGTGTTCGCGCCTCAGAGACAGAAAGAAGATCCCTTATGAGCGGGAGTGCAGTAGGAATCCTCAAGAGCGTTGTTGGACTTCATGTAGGGCCTCGTGATGAGTTTGCAAATAAAAGTATTTGCTTGGGACATGGCAGAGACAGATCCGACATGGACCGGTTCGAGCATAAAACTCCCTCTCTCCTTTCGGGATGAAGTTTCAAGCGGAAGCCCTTTTCAACCACCACATGTCTCACCTAGTAACGGTGCTCGGGGCCTCCACCCAACCCCAAACCGCCCAAACCCAAGATGCTCCTCTGTTCAGGACTACATGGCCAGCGTCTTGCTGCAAACGAGCATTCTACAATGCCGTGTCGGCTGACGCCAGAGCTCCGTGCCATTGCTAGTAGATGGAAAGGCCTTCGGAGGGGATTCGGAGCCTACAGCCTCCCTAAGCTAAGCTCAGAGTTACACACCCAAGCCCAACCCTAAAGCCTTGGCAGTGCTTTGCCAGATGTCTGGAAGGGTTCGGACTGAAGCTAAACGTGTGCTCCCGATAGAACTTGCAGCGCCATATGCGGGTGCCTATGGCAGAGCGATGATCACAGGCACGTGGAAGTCCTCTCGTGAGGCGACTTGCGGCGCATGCAGCATGGAAGCAGTGGGCGCACAGCGACATCATTCAGGCAAGTGAGAACTGCGGCCATGTGAACGGAATCTCATCCCCATCTCAAGCATTCTAGAGCCTCCGGTGTTCCTGATCCAGTCCTGTCGTGTTCGACCTGCTGTGAAGGGTTCGTGTAAAAGAACGTGGGCTTTTGTCAAAAGGCTCTTCCCAGCAGCTGCTGTGTGCCAAGTGTCGTTGCACTGGACAGGGACAGCACCAAGAGCCACTGAAACCGTACTTGGAGTTCATGCATCTTCGCACCACGTAGTCACAAACCTTCATCCGTAGCATTGCAAATTTGATGCAGTGACAGTAAATTCAGTAAATCCTTTGGCACGAAGGTGCTGAGACCCAAGGAAAGTTTTCATGTCCTTCCCCTCCATGGCCGCCTTGCCCCAGAACACTTGACTTATGTCGGATCCACGGGTCGAAGCCTTGTAAGTCTGTGTCGTGAGTGTGGTGGTGCGAGCAGCCCGGTTCAGGGAAAGCAGCATTCATGTGGCGGGCCTCCGTCCTCGCCTGGGTGCTGGCTTTCCTTCATCCTCTCTTAATCACCAGTGCAGATGGGTATGAATGAAGGTTATCGCAGATCCGCAGAGCATGGCCACAGGTCTCCAGTATAGCCCCCGCCATGGCATCCTGCATAGGCATAGGCCAGCTCGAGTTGCTGGTGGCTTCTGCTTGAACAGTAGGAGCAAAATGCCCTTGTGTGTGCAGTGTTCGCGTTGCTCGCTTGGGTGTGTGCCTCGCTGCCACAGCACTTGCCGGATGCAAGGGCAGATCCTGTGGTCAGTGTGGTCATTCGCCACAGCTGTTTCCACTCTGGCAGATGCCCATGAGCACGAAGTCGCGTGTGTGCGATGCCACAAGCATCTTCAGGCCGCGCCACTTGGAAGCTGGGCCTAACAAAGATAAGTCAAAAGAAACCTTAGTCTGAAAGGATGAGCCTGGTACATCGCATCTCGGGTCCTTCAAGTCTTGGGCCTGTCTCCCCCCTCTTTGGCGTGTGCCTTGCTGTGCAGGGTTGCCGCAAGGCCGTGAACGTTGCAGCAGAAGATCCCACACAGCACCACTTTGGGATCTTCTCCGGAGGCCGCAGTATACTTGCAAAGGCTCTAATGCCCAAGGCTCCGTCCAGGGCTTCAGCGAAGCATGAAGGGCGTCTTCCGCGGTTAGTGGGCTGGAGGATGGTGGGCCGTTCGCCTGGGGTCAGACCATATTGGATGTGCTGGCTCCAGGATGCTTTTACCCACTGACACCTGTCACGTGCTTCGACTCTGGTCGTAAGCTGCGGTGGGGGCCAGGGTGGGGGCGCTAGCTGGATGGGGTTGCGCGCGAGTACATCACTAGTATGAAGAGCAAGCCCAAGAGCTGCAGCCGTGGATTCCATTCTTTCAGTAGGCCAGGCAAAGGCAGTTTGACCTGGGTCCAACAGTTGGCGATTCCTTTGTTGTGGTGTTGCTCCGGCCAGACATGGCTGAGCCTTTCATGCCATTATGCTCCCTGGCTTCAGAGAAGAAGAGCTTCTGAAAAATGCAGGGAGGGGCAGCTAGGCGCAAGAAGAGGAACGCAGGTGGGCCGCATTGGTTCACAGAAATTAATGAGCTGGCTAACAGCGTTTTTTGCTTTGCCTGAGTTGGCTGTGAGGCCAGGCAGGGGGAGCATCGCATGTTGCAGATCCTTTGTTCCTTCACACGACAACAAGAAGATCCAGAAGCAGAGATGACACCTTTGTCGTGGTAAGGATTGTGGGACATTTTGTTCGATTTGCTGCTTGGTCTGCAGCGAACCCTGTCCTCACCTCCATGCGACTCCTGCGCACGTAGCCTGGTCTGGTAAAGGTGTTGCAGAAGCTTCCTTCCAGAAGCTTTCCGGACAGCGTTGCACAATTGCTATAGCTGCTATAGTGCGAGTCGGGCCTCAGGTGGAGGCGGCTTTTCGGCATCGGGGTCGGTGGGCCCGCAGCTTGCGGCCACTCTCAAATTAAGCCCTGGAGGCCAACTTTTCGACGATCGACGCTGCTCCGCACCGGAGTACATACGGTATCCAATGCTGACCTCTTTATCTCGTAGACAGCAGCGTTTTGCTCGCCGGCCCGGCGTCTGGTTAGCAAAATTTTCTAGAAATTACTCTTGTAGAGCATTATTCAAAGCTTCTGACCGAGACTTTCGTGCATGCTTGGCTTCGTCTGCACGCGGATTGCTTCAAAAACAGTTTACCAGGCATTTACTTGGCTCTCTTCTGGTTGGCTCTTAGGACTGACTTGTTGAAATTCTTCCTTAGCCGCAAAAATGGCTAACAATAGCAGCTTTTAAGCACTGTTTTGGCAGGACAGCAGTCCGCCGAGCACTTGATTTCGGAGTAAAATCCTTGGGAAGGGATGCGGCAGGGAGCCAGGCCAAGGTCAGCCTGGCAAGTGCAAACTGTCCCACTTCTTGGCTGCTTTTCAGGGTGTGCCGGCTGTTGGGCATCTGGCATACGGCGCATCCAGTCAGAGTCCAAAAAGGCATGTGTCTCAAGACGCAGAAAACGGAGGGCACCATTGCTCCTGCTGGGAAGACGAAGCTTCTGCCCCAAAATGTGCCAGCATTAATCCGAATGATTCGACCGCCCCAAACGCAAAAGCCCCCAAGCCCCGAGACCTAGAGATCCGCAGCAAAGTCATGCGAGTGTATTCATGGTGCAGTCCTTCTGGTCACTCTGGTCCCCGAAAGAGTTTGTGTTCTCCTTTGACCGCGTGCGCACATGATCTAGCAGGCTGTGTTGATGGGTGACAACTGCCATGCCACCTTGCATGACCCCAATTGCGCCTCGAGGACTGGATGCCAAGCATCCTGCTCACAACAAGTGCATGTGTGATCAAGGATGGTCAAGGGTGAGGGCTTCTGAGCCCGCGAATCCGGATCTAGTTTCGTGGAGTCTTCACATCTGCTGGATTTCAGGCGAGGGCCCTGTCTGAGGGAGGCCTCCAAACCGTCTAAACCCTGAGCCCTGAATGCCCTAAATCCAGCATGTGGTTGCTTGGTGTTTGGTTGGTTACGGGATGTTTGCTGCGTTCTCGGTCTCGGGGCACATGATCTGTGAAGCCGTTGCACAGGGTGGTTCCTTGCTAACAGGCAGGGGCTCATCAAAAAGGCTTGGGCAGGTCAGGGTAGCGAGGCCCCCGCTCTGTAGTGGGCAGGCAGTGATCTGGTGCCAATTGCAGGTTCGGACTTTTGGGGTTGATTAGAGTTGTGGGTTTTGCCTGGTTGAGTGGCATTGTACTTGGCCCAGAAAATTCTCATGGGAGGCTGGGTGTGAATGCCTGTGGTGTAGTAGGGCTAGTTCTGATCGATGGTGTGGTGATGTTGTTACAGCCTCCTGCTGCCCAGCCTCAACCAGCATGGTATTCCGGACACCCCCAGGGCAGATGGAAAAGAGGCGATAAAAAAAAAAGAATGCCCTAAATCCTGGATCCTGAAACCCTACGCCTGCCTGGCCAAAACACTTGAAAGGCTTCGGGATGAGCCTGAGAGCACAAACCGAAAGCAGGGTGTGAAGATGATGAGAGCGTGACATCTCACGGCAGCCAAGCCTTGATTTTGATGACACTGTGCTGCGTGTCAGCCGAAGCATTCCACATTCCTGCTTCCCAGCTCTGTCGCTTCGCAACTGGCACGAATGGTGGATGCCATGCTGATGCGTCACAATGTCAGCGCATGAGTTTTCGTGCGCGATGCCGGGCGTCACTACGCAACCAGGCATCAGTACCTGGGCACCTTCTCGGGTCGCCGTGCAAGACAGGACGACGAATCTCAGCGAAGTGACGGGACGTAGCGCTCTACTATGGGAGTTCCCTGCTTCCTGCATGTTTCAAGAGCATGATCTGGCCTTCTGTGAGCCCAGTGGAGAGGACGCACAAGCAGCACGTGTATAGGACCTGAAAGCGGGGGAAGTGCGCTGAGAGCGTTTCGTGTATGGGTGCCATGGACAGGTTCCGTGACACCACGCTCCGGGTCTCAAGTGCCTTCAGGGGCAGCAAGGTCTGCGTAGGGTCCGTCCGGGCCTGCCTTCCGATTTGCCTTGGCATGTCACGTGCAGAGGAGCTTCCAGTTGACAAGTTGAGTTGATGCTAGGTGCAAGCGACAGCCCACTTTGCCCTCCATGGCTGCATAACCCAGTCGAATTCTGATGGTGTACAGGTAGAGCTGAGGAGGTCAGAGAGTCCATGTAGACCTCGACAAGCTCGGCTTGAAAGGCGAGGCTTGCCGGGTGTGGTCCGAGAAACACTCACACTGATTGTTCTGCCGCACTCGGACTGCAACAAATCTTGAAAGCTTGTAAGTCATGCGAGCCTTTTGAACCTTCTGTTGGGCGAAGTTGTGCAAAAGGATACCTACAGATAGACTCATCGAAGAGTAGTCGAAGGAAGCTGCCTTAGGGCCCTTTGAAAAGTTGGGGACTGTAAGCTGTGACTGGGTATTGACTACCAGAGCCTTGAACCCGTCATGCTACAGATCTCTTCTGCTCAGATTCTTTACAACATGTTCCAGCCATCATGTCAGACCACTGACGACTGCTTTTCATCAGATTCCTAGCCGCCGTGGCGAAGTTCCCCGTGCATGATGGCAGGTCCAAGCAACGAAAGCGAACGCCTTCTTCGTGCAAATAATCGAGCTGAGCAGAAACTATGCACTGTTGACATCTGATGTCGTCAAAGCCAAGTGGCAGCATGTTGGCCTGAGGCTATGTCCTTCACGACCGTTCGCGCATGATTTCGCCATGGCACTTGTGGCTTTCTGCCGTGGGGCTGATGTTGTTGTCATAGCTGACAGACCTCTTTGCAACATCACGCTGAACAGTGCTTTGTCGCATGGCTTCGCCAACTCATGACCATGCTTCAGTCAGGCTTATGCGACATGTATGCGCCCATTGAGGGACCTACGTGATGGGTGGGTGCCGAATGGCAACACCCTCGAAAGCTGTTCGTTCCCAACAAGTTTTGAACCATTTCGAACACCCTGCCAAAAAGTCACACCCTCAATCTGAATCCAGACACAAGGACGCTGCCCGCCGGCATCCCTCACAAAAAAATGGTTTCTACAGCGCCTCCCTGAAGTTGGCTTTGCGAATCTGGCCACAAGACTTCTTCTAGTGCTGTGTCACAGTAACCGAGGCTAGAATCATTAGGCATCCTGAGGGTGATGTTGTGTACGGGTCTAGAAGTCGCGCTGCAGCTGCATAAAGCCATGCTCACAAAGCATAAGTTTGCAGTGAAGCCCGTGTTTTTCGGGCTCGTCCCTTGCAGTGGAAACTCTGCGTGTCCCCTGGAGTCACGGTGCGTGGGCCGCCTCAGGCCTGCGCTGCAGCAAAGAACGGACTGAAGCACCGCTTGCACGTGGCAGTGGCTTTCTATCGACGCTGTTGGCTTGAGGCCTCGCGGCTGGAGGCATTGATTCAGATCTCTCCATCATCCTTGGCCTCGGAGACATTGCTCCGGCCCTGCCGTCGCATGGCAAGAGCCTTCGGTGATCGAATCAGGTTTCCGCCCATGTGAGCTCAAAGGTGGTCACCTTGACCGGTTGAGAAGTTAGGTACACTGTTTGTTTCCCTGGAAAAGAGTCCTTCTCTTACAACATGTGCTCATCAGAGTCGTAAGCTCTGCGAGTGGCTTGACTCCAACTCCCAGGAATCGCGAACACCCCAGTGACCACCACAGGCTATGACACAGCCCATACCTCAATTAATTGGCGCGTAGAAGGAGGCTTCCCCAATGGCCTCGAGCATTCATGGAAATGTTCACCATGAAGATACTCCTTGCGACCGATGAGCTTGAATCATTGAAGCTGAGTTCTCAAACCGCACAAGCATGTTTATGAGCACCAGGAATGCACCCAAGGAGGGGAGTTGGATGATGGCGTCTCGTTAAGACCTGGTGCAGCCTTTCTTGTCATGCTGGTTCTAACATTCCTACGACTTCGTGAGCATGAATGCCTATGAATGCCTATGCCTATGCCGCTGCCCTATGTCAGCTGCGGGCAGAATGCCGAGAGTCCTGGTCAAGAAGCCGGCCGAGAATCCGCCTCGGCCTTGAGCCGCCCTCACGCTCGCCCGGTCTGCATACAATGTCCCGGACATGTCCAATCATAAGAAGCAATCTCGGATTATCTCCTAGAAGTCACCAACATGCACAGGCACTCTGCAGTCGCACCGCGTGCTGTATGTGAGTGGTTCCGATTACCTATCGCTGCTTGGCAAAGACGACATGCCATGACGACACCTGCAAGGCGCACCCTGTAAGACCAGGAAACGTCGAACTCCTGCGGGTTGACGTGCTGGGCCTCCCCTTGGCTTGTAAATCTTCCGGTACCTTTTCATCATTGCTCCTTCCTTAGCTCCTTAGCCCAGTTTGCCAGCAGTCCACCCAAGTGACGCAGGTGCAGCATTGCCATTGAGTGTCCGTGCGGGTATGAGGAGAGTCCCGTGAGAGAGCTCCTAGACCCCAACATCTGGCAAAAATCCGAGAGTGCTGTTCCAGATGTGGGCATGTTCAGGTCGGTACCGATTTGGCTCTGCAGCCGTCCCATGCTTCGCTTACCAAAGCGGGATGTCAACTTCCTAAGTGCAGTCATGGCACGGAAATTCTGAAAGTACGATTGCTGGTCTGGCGACAGTTGGAGGTGCACCGCGATGTGTGCCGAAGCATTTCGTCCGTTGCTGCGATCCTTGCCTTTGCCTGCAGACTGCTGTGCGCCATGTCAATTTCAAACCGCAGCTGCATCAGCAGCGAACCACGAAAGTCATGTATGCTGTACTCGGGATGGTGTGCATTGTTGCATGTACCCTCCGCAAAGTCCGTGGGCATCATGGGCATATCCAACGAGAGAGTTGGATGAGGGTGTCTCGTTAGGTCTTGTTGGGGCGCCGGGCTCATGTTGATCGTGCTGCTGCTTCTAAAATTCCTGCGATGTTCTGAAGGTGCAAGGCAGCCGCCAGCCGCACGCACGGGCTGTGACTGCCTAGGAATTATGCTGGCAGCCACAAAGTTAATCCGGGGAGCAGGAGGAGGGGCAGAGTAAGGATAGCAACACAATAGGTCCCTTGGGCAATCTCGTACTATCTGCTAGAAGACACCAACACGTACTGGCATGCTGCCATCCCACCACATGTTGTATGTGAGCGGTTCCACTCACGCATTGCTTGTGCGGTTTCCAGGCACAGACGACGTGCCGTGACAGTTCAGGCGAAGGAAGCATCCAGCTCCTGTGCGCTGACGTGCTCAGGATTGCGGAGTTGCAGCTCTGGGCAATGTTCGAGAAATGGCAATAGTAATGACATGCCATGTAGTTTCTCTTGTCTTTTGAAAACCGGGATCACCAAGACGCGCCCGCTGAACTGACTCAACTTCAAGCAAGTTGCATGCGTCAGTGTAGTGTCGTGACCCAAACCCACAAGCATAGCGACTGCACGCTCTTTCGGCGATGGAGCTGTTTTTCTTTGGGTACGGAGGTTCAGTCGTGAGCGGCCCTTTCGTTCTGGCTCTTTCGGACGGCTTGTTTCCTGATGTTCAGGTCGGCCATGCTGATGACATCCTGCTGCTTAGCGCTACAGTTCTCCTGCACGATTCGAAGAACTGAACCATGGACACTGTTGTGTTTCAAGAATTGCTGCCGCTTTGCCACTTCGCAGCTGTTCCCGGGACCCTGTTCACAGGTCCAGGTTAGAAATGAAACGAAGGTCCTGCAAACTCAGAAACCAGAGTTGAGTTGTCTGATTTGCTCCTGCCATCCCGAAGGCGAGCTTGTTTCCGTATTGTCAAGCACCGGGTAATACCGGGTACATAGTACTCTGATGTTGTATGGATGCTGTAGTCCTGCGGTAGAAGGTACAGAGCGGTGAATGAAAGGTTCCGTTGAACGGATGGTGCTTCTCGAAGGTTCCACGTGCAGCAGGTGGCTCTGTCATGTCAGCCTCCTGTGAGGCAAGATCCCGGCAAGCGAAGGGACAGATAAGAATTGACACATGAGGGCTCCTTGGCGGTGTAAGTAAGGAGCATGCTTGGCTAACTGTTTCGTCTTCGTGCCCGAGCACCAGGGTCCCTTCGCTTTCATAGCTTTGGAAGACCTGCACATGGGTCTGCCTGACACGGCCGTGGTGTGGCGCCTGCCGCTTCATTGGACTGCTGATGCTGAAGCGCGTTCTGCGTAAGTCTGTGCATGGCCAGAATGGCTAGGTGCGGTCGTCGCTTTCGTTGTGGCCTAAGCCGTGCTTCGCTACAGCTACAGTTCCTTCTACCTTGGGTGAGGCCACCCGGAGAGCTGCGGATGCAGGTGCCAAAGCCCAGGCCGAGGCCTACAACTTGAAGAATTGACAAACTAAGCCCATAAACCCTACACTCTTGCTTCCTAAGCCCTACCCTAAACCATAAACCATAAAGAAGCCTTGTTGCTCGTATTGCGGCAGCCCCTTCTCTGCTCGGTACTTGTGCCACATGGTCTGCACACTTCCAACGCAAAAGGTTGCTGGGAGGCTTCCCCGAGCTCTGACAAACTATGAGGCGGAACAACGTGGCTGCAACAAGTCAGCAACATCATTGCCAGCATCTCTGAGCGATGCGTGCTGTGGGACGTGCACATTTGTCGCGACCAGACCACGAAGTTGTGCATGCCTGCTGCCACGCTCGAACATCCTCTCTGTGCGTGAAGGTGCGCAAACTTGTGCAAATGACAAGCGTCACCAGTGTGCGATCTTGTGCGGCATTGCTTTGCTTTCCAACGAGCCACCCCACAAGAGTGGCAGGTGTAGTGCGAATAAGTTATAAACTTGCAATAATAAGACCACGGTTCCAAGCACGTTTCGAAGGTATGTTGCCACTCTGAGCTGCCTGAAACATGGAGTTACAGCCCAGGCCCCCATGACTTCCAGCAGAGTCTCAGGTCTGTGAGCAGGGTTTGCATCGGCCATAGGTCAATAACCTGGGACAAGAAAGCTTCGGCAGCTGCGACGCCCTCCAAACCGGCAGTCAGTCTGTGGGACCCTGTCCGTCCCTCTGTCTGTGGTGCCCAAATGCTGGCAAACGTAGGCACTTGTCAGGCTGCCCACATCAGTGTACACTGCAAGGCCAGAATTCTCCAAGGTCAATGAGGCTGCAAAGCAGGAAGCGGGAGCTGAGAAAGCACGACCTCTAAGGCTCTGCACGTGGAATCGGTTTGTGCGCTAGGGCGGGCGGGGACTGCACATTCGCAGCACATGCTCATGCCGTGTCAGAAAGAAGTATAAGGAAGTACCCGAAAACAGCGCCTTAGCAACTCCCTGTTGGTTGGCCTTCAAGCTTGCCCAAGCTCCAGAAGCCTCTCGGGCTCCACGCTTCGCGGCCCGAGTGCAGCTCCGATTGCAGGGTGTCGGCGTCCTCCGGTGAGCGCCAGACGCGCCAGGCACTGAACCGCTCTCCGCAGACACGGCTTTCGCGGGGTGCACGCGCCTGAGGGATGGTGTATGCAAGGTCGGCAGGCCCGATAGCGAGGGATCCAAGCTTGGCTGAGCGGCTGAGCGTTTCCTTGCATTGCAGGATGGCAGCAGGATGAGCTCTTGAAGACCGAGCAAGTTCTCAGAAGCCGGCCCCGTGAGCTCTCACGCAAGGCCCCTCTCGAGTGGTCTCTGCGACACGTCCCCAAGTCTTGGAGGCTCCGAAGAGGCCCTGAAGGGGCCGGGGCTTGCAGGAATACCGGTACTTAGGATGTCTGTTCGGGACCGACCTTGGAAAACCCTCACATCAACTGACGCGATGCAGCACGGAGCGTTGTGTTGGACCTCAGTCCTGCAGTGGTCGCCAAGTTCAGCGCAGCCTGGGCAAATCGAACTGCGCGGGGTCAGCCCGCAGAGGCCTGAGAAAGATTCTTCAGCGGCGGGGCCATAGCAATCATCAAAAAAGGCTTGCGGCAGGGCGGCAAAGCTAAGTTATGCCAGCGACGGAAGAATATATAGATTGTTCTGACCCAGATCGCATGAAAATTTCTGTATTTGCAAGGCGTGCCGACGGAAGACGTGCGTCAAGCATCCAACGCTGTAAGCAGGTCGGAGCTTGTTTATAGGGTGTCAGTACATTTGCCCCTGGTTTCAAAATCAGCCGCGCAAGAAGCGGTGAAGCCTTTGGGTAGTTTTCCAAAGTAGGGTCCCAAATGAGGTCCCCAAAATAGTACGGCACCCTTATAAAAAGGA
This sequence comes from Symbiodinium necroappetens, assembly GCA_905231915.1. NCBI lineage: Eukaryota > Dinophyceae > Suessiales > Symbiodiniaceae > Symbiodinium > Symbiodinium necroappetens. Next base: position 11,718 of record CAJNJA010092641.1, read on the forward strand.
CCCTAAACCCTAAAGCCTAAGAGAGACCCTCATTTCGAGAAGGACCCAGAATTTCACGGAAAAAGGCTCCAACAGCTCCCGGCCCGGAGCATCCAAGAATGAGAAGCCAGCAGCCAGACCGTGTGGTGCAAAAAATCAGCAGGACTTTGGGGTTAGGATTTAAGTTTAGGGGTTTAGGATGTAGGATTTAGGGTTTAGGGTTTTAGGACCCCGGTTTGATTTAGGACTCTATACGACGAGGAATACGCTAGCCGCTAGGCATCCCGTAGCCTCGCAACCATTTCTTGAAGGAGCTGGGGCAGACAAGATCCGCATTCTTGCGTGCAGTGTGGGTACCGAAACCCAGATACTTTCGCAACCCACACTTCGATTGCATTCTCAACGCGTGTTTGCAACACGGAGACTTACTGACTGGGCGCAAGTGTGCGCTCCACTTGCCAACGGAAGCCGCTGCGATGCGGCGCCTGGAGCTGTTTAAGGCTCGAGGGCTCCTTAGGGAGATGGGTTCATGAATGAAGCTTCAAGTTTCCCTAAACCCTAAGCCCTAAACCCTGAACCCCTAAGAGCCCTGAAGTCTGCGCTGCTGTGTCAATCACGACAGAAGTGGTAAGTGTACCCGTGGACTCCTGCATGTCAAGCCAGAGCGAGTTGCGGGATGCCAGAACTCAGTGGCGAAAAGGCGGCCTAGGCGGCTGCCCTGATCCCCTGCCATGCTTCCACACTCCTCCATGCCCAGCCCCTGTGTTTTGTTTGTGGAGGGGCCGGGTTGTTTGCCATGGGGGCAGGATGGGAGATGGTCGGCGCATACAAGGAGCCCTCGACTGACCTGTATGCACCTTCCGTCTGCAGGTGTCAGGTCGCAACAACTCGTTTGTTGAGGTACTGCAGATCCTTCAGAGCTCTGTATGCTACAGATTTGACCCGACGCAGTCTGGGTACGGTTGTGGTGCACCGGTGGTTGTGGTGATGCCTTCTTCCTGGATGCCGTTGTCTGCAAGTGCTTCCTCTAAGGGGCCTGCTTTTTTTCTGCCATGGGAAATCGCGGGAATGGCGAGAGGAGAGGCCGACTTTGACCGAAGGGCTTGGAGAATGAAATCAGGCAGCGAAGAAGCTGGATGACAGTCAGCTGACTGTGCCATCTCTGTTGTTCAGGACATGCCGGCGACATCCAGCGACCTTTCTGCAACCCACCGTGAGAAGTCAACACCCTCGAAAAGCATGCAAAGTTTTGAAAACATCGCGGGTCCGTCCCAGCGGTTGCTTCTCCAGAGTGACCCCGCATCGAACTGCCTAGCAGAGGCTTAGATGAGGCCTAGAGGCTTGTAGTGCTTCCAGTGCTTCATGTAGGGCTTCCGCTTGACAGCCCTTTGAACGTGAACATCTTCTTTACCGACGCCTGAGCAAACAAAGGGAGGTCTTTGCTGCTTCTGTAGGATCGGCTTTAGTGTCATGGACCTTTTTGGTTGCTGCATCTGCTGCTTGTGTGTGTGTGTGTAGTGCCCTTTTCCCATGTAGACGAAGCAGATAGTCTAAGCCTATATCATCTCTGGCATAGGAACGAGCTTTCACTGTCCAGCCAAAGCTTTCAGCTGCTTTGTGGCGGGTCCTCAGTTTCAAAGCACAAAACTCGGGAACAATTCGCTGGAAACACCCTTTAGCCCTAGCAGAGCTCAAAGCCTTGACTTGAACCCCAAAAGCAGCCCACACCTTGAGCCTCCGAGCCCGTCTCTCGCCCGGTGGCCCGAGAGACAACGATGAGTACGTATGAGGCAATAGCAAAACGGATTGTTTTATAAAGTTGGTTGGATCTTCAGGTGAATAAGCACGAATGGCATGACCCTATCCTGCATTGTACCTTCGCGCCAACACGGTTGTATTTGCGGCAGCAGAGCCCAAAAGGGTAAACACAAACCAACACGGACAGAAATGAAAATAGCACCAAACTGCAAAATACAGTTGGGATGAGGGCAGTTTAGTTTGCCGTCTTGCCACCGCCCACGAATCATGGCGCGGAGACCTCAGAATCACACTCAAAGGCAGTTCTGGTGTTGTATTCAGGTCCGGCGGTTGTATTGCCCATCATATGGTGTTGGCCGTAGAATCCTTACTATTCATGTTGCACTTGAAGATTCCGGGAACACCTGTGCCACTCGCCATCACGTCGCACAAGGCCTAAACCTCAAGCCTCGTCCCAATAGCTCAGCTTCAAGCCTCGTCCCAAATCCCCATGTACCCGAAGCAGTTACTCTACCTTCTCAACCCAACCGAGAAACCAGAACGTCCAGTAAGGGGGATATAGGGTGGTTGAAAGGTGGTAGAATCCCGTCGTCCGGTCCATTGCCCAAAGCCTCCGCCTGATAGGCATTCCAACAGTCAGTACCATCGCTAGAGGACAAGGGGGGACACAAAAAAAAGAAGAACTTGCGACTCCAACCCCGAAATCCTAAACCCGATCCACAACTATGAGAAGCGCCCCTCGCCTCCACTTCGTCCAAGGAACTCCGCATTGGTGGGCCCGCGGCTGAGAGGAGAGCTCGTCCTCTGCATCTTCTTTCAATATTTGTTGCCTTGTTGCTGAAACAATCACAGCATACCCAGCAGCAATGACGTAGAGTCAGTCAAAGCTTGCTTTTCTTTTTTCTTTTTTTTTCTCTCTCTCTCTCTCTCTCTCCCTCCCTCTCCCTGTCTCTCTCCCTGTCTCTCTTTCCCCTCAAGCATTCCTACCGACCGACCGACCCACCTATCCTTTCCGACCTACCGACCTACCAACCGACCGACTCACCCACCTACCCCTACCTTGCCTGGCCCACCTACCTACACCTACCTACCTACCTACCTACCTACCTACCTACCTACCTACCTACCTACCTACCTACTTACCTGCCTACCTGCCTACCCACCCGCCTACGGACCGACCGACCTGCCTGCCCACCTCCCTACCTACCTAGATGCCTGCTTGCCTGCCTGCCCACCTACCTACCTACCTACCTGCCTGCCTGCCTGCCTGCCTGCCTACCTACCTACCTACCTACCTACCTATCGACCACCGACCTGCCTACCTTGCCAGCTACCTTCCTGCTGCCTACCTGCCTACCTGCCTACCTACCCACCCACCTACATGCATACATACATACGCACATACATACGTACATATGTATAATGTATACATACACACATGCCCGGGTGCTGTATCTGCGTACATGGGGGCTGACGCACGCCCACACACAGACTTTCTCTGTCCAGATTATGTATGTATGCGCGTCTGATTGTATGTCTGTATGTCTGTATGTATGTATGTATGTATGCATGTTTACACTTAGACAGGAACCATCTGTTGCCTGTGCGGCGTAGACCCGCGAGGTTTCTGTGGGAACTTCCGGCGGCACATGGACCGCCAGGAGCGGACTTGCGATGGTGGGGGGGAACAGTATACTCCCCCTATAGGGTTTCAGGTTTAGGAAGTTTAGGGCTTATAGGACCCCGAAACCTTTGAACCAAACCCGATCCCGAGCCCACAAACCCTTCCACTCGAAGGCCCAAGCCTGAAACCGTCATGACGTCCAAGGAGGGAACCCAGCTGGCACACTTGCTGGATCCTGCCCGCGCCTTGAGACTCTTCTGTGGTCTCTGATGTGTGCGTGACAGCGTAGTGAGTCCTGCAGATATCTGAAAACGGGCGTGGGGCTCTTGTGGTTTGGGGCCATTCCTCTGCTCTTGCGAATGGAGCTGCAGATGTGGCGGGGTTTCAGGGCTTCGGAGTCAGTGATTGCAGGGCACTTCGGCCGACCTGTCCTTGAGTCCTTCCGGGAAAGAGGTCCCAGCCAAGAATCCCAGGATCGGGGCCGACTGCCTCTTCGTGAGGTGGGTCGCTGCGAGCAGCTCCAGGCGCAGTGTTGGCATAGCTCGGATGACTTTAAAGTTGGCAAGGTTTGCACCGGCCGACATCGATACTTCGAACAATATGAATAGGTGCAGCTGTGGAGGGTTGGAGCAAACTCAAGCAGATCAGCAGCACCAAGGCAGTTCTCAGGGTTTAGGGTTGCAGCAATGATCAGCCATCTCTTTCGGTCTATGACTTGCCTCGACTGCGAGGAGCTTGCTCAGAAATACGGCGGCGACAGCTACAGCGAGGCCCGGAGAAGGTTTGTCTTGGGCGTCCGATCGACTGTTAGTCTAAGCCAGATCCAGCAACTAATCATGGTAGGCCCAATCCCTACAAACCAGCAGGTCAGGAATGTGTTGGCATACAAACGCACTTAATAAAAGCTGCGGTGCGACGAAGAGAGGCGGCTGAAACCCTGCAGTTGCAGGTGCTCTCGCTGTACCTGCTGAGCATGCAGGCGAACGTGCGCAGCGGGAGACTCGAGACGAAGGGTCTTGAGCCATCAGAACTCTGATTGTCTGCAAGTTGTCGGCTGCTCATTCTGAGGGCACCGCATGGCATGTTAGGCTTGCATGCCATGACGCATCCAAGGGCCCCAGTGCGGGTGGAGTCACGATGACCTTAGCCAGCTTCGCTAAACTGGCGGCCATAAGGCATCCAACGCCAGTAGTGAAGCGTAGGCAAGAAAAGGTGACAGAGCTCCTAGGGTCCTAGGGTCCTAGGACCACCATTCCAGCAGCACCACTGCTGCTCCCAAGATCCCAGAAATGTCCAAAATGCAGATGCGGAGAGCGAACGTTGCCGGGAGCATGAGTCACTGCCGCAGCAGCACGATTACGAATTTACCCGATTTGAAGGCCAAAATGAGCACGGGCCTGTGCCGGGAGCACGATGTCCGTCCTAAGACAGCCCAAGAATTTCCAAAACATGCACGACACCATGAGGGGAGCGCGATGTACATGGTGGAAGAGCGCTAAAGTGTTGGAACATGTTATAGTACTCTTAGAAGAGTCGAAAATGTGCAAGCCAGAGAGCCGTCGTGCGGTCGGCATTGGAGCAGGGGTGCACTGTTTTTGCATGCGTTGGTAATGCGGAGGAGCAGGGATGCAGTCACGGGTGCGTTGGGAAACCGGGACGGCATGGAGTCGGGAGGCTTCGGTCGTGGCTGCATGGACGTGTGATAAAGGGCTATGTTATATCCTCTGGCGAGTGGGGATGCTCTTGTCGTAAATGTGCTGGAAATCTGCGAGAATGAGCCGGGCAAGCGAGCACAACGGAGCCTGTTCATGTCCTCTGTCACAAAACCCAGGTTCATAATCGAAAATGCTGTGAGGATGTCTCGTGTTATGTTCAAGCATGTTCAGATGATCCGTTGTTGAAGCCGTTAGATTGCGCGCAGCATAAGTGTTGGAGAGGTGCTTGGTGCTCTTCTGCTGTTTAGGGCCCCACGCTAGCCTAGCACAGTTGTATGTCTTTTCCATAAGGTGAGACGGTGCGCCATCTGGAGATGGTGTCGGCCTCGGAAGGCAAAAGGTGCTCAAGGATTTCAATTTTGTGCATATGGGTCGAAGATAGAATTGCTCTGCCTTCATGACATAACCTTCATATCTCGGGCTGCAGGTCAGTATGTCTCACGGTTCTTGTCGCAGTGGCAGTAGTGCGTGATTACTGTCAGTTACTGTCAATGCAGGGATGTGGAGATGGTCGAGTTGCGCAGGGCTGTATTGATTAGCAAACGCTCACAGAAAACCGCTGCCCAGGCTTGTACCTGCTTAAAGACGTGGGTGTGGTGCTGAGCGAACTCATGTGCAAGTCAGAGCGTGACAGCTGTTGACAGGCGATGGTACGTATGTTTGTCTGTATGTCTGACATATACATTACGTATGTATGTATGTATGTATGTATGTATGTATGTATGTAGGTAGGTAGGTAGGTAGGTAGGGTGGCAGGCAGGTAGGTAGGTAGGTAGGTAGGTAGGTAGGTAGGTAGGTAGGTAGGTATGTAGGTATGTTGGTATGTTGGTATGCAGGTATGTAGGTATGTATGTACGTATACACTGTGTACGAATGTATGCATGTACCTATAGTATGGAGTATGCTGGCATGTAGGTCAGAACAAAGAAGATTTCAAAGACATGCAAGTTCACAGAAATCTAAGGTTCAGCGGTATGTGGAAGCAGAGGGCAGTGCCTTATGGATGACGTGTCGCCCTTGGTGCCGAGCTGGAACTCAAGATTCTACCCGAGTTCTACCCAGAGAGACGGTATGGGGTTTAGGGCTCAGGGCTGGTGGTGGTTTGACTTGTTCAAATCTAATCATCTGTTTCACTAGGCCGCTCATGATGCAGCTCACCGCGCTGGCGCGGCGGGTCGCCATGCAGCTAGACCAGGTTCGAGATGGGCACCATGCCGAGAAGAGCTTCTGGCACGGAGCAGCCCTGACCGAGAGGCCAAGCGTTCCGAAAGAGCAGAAAGACCTGACCAAGAGAACAATGCCTACCTGAAAAAGCCCCTGGGCTTCTGATTGTGCCGCCGTGTGACAGTGCAGAGTCCAGCCGATCGATCCCGCTTAATGCAGCTTTTCAGGTTGGTGGCTTTGTACCGAGACTTCCTGAAGGTGCTGAACAAGGCACCGCAACAACCGCCACCTGCATCCTCTGCACTGTTGTCGTCCGTCCCTGGCGACCTGCCGCACAGGAGCGAACAAAGCGAGCAGGTCATGTTTGGATCTGCCAGGCTCCCATGCTTCTGCCCAGCACACAGGCCCACTGCAACTCCTAAAGCAAGAACCGAGGCTTCTGCGTGACTGCTGATTCATGTGTCTGTATACCTGACATATATATATATATAGGCACATGGAGACATCTGTCTATCTACCTGTCTATTTAGCTGTCTATCTAACTATCTGTCTATGTCTACAGGCAAGTAGTGCATTCTTTGTGTGTGTACATATAGGTTTGTGTTCTACAAGATGTCGTCCGATAGCCTGAGGTAGTGAGCTCCTAAGGGCGTACTTCAAGCTCGGGCGTTGCCCGGCATGTTTTGAGTGGCCAAGCGTCCGTTTCTCGGCAGACGCACGCGATCGCGAGTCTGACGTCTGGCGCATGCCAGGCAGGTGTCGCAATGCTCATTTCTCTTGTCCACGGTGACGAATTCGATGCAGAAGGTGTGGTGGGATGTGTCAATACTAAACCACAGGTCAGGATCCATCAAACTAAGCTCGACCACCCTAAACCCTGAAACTCTACCCCCAAAACCCTAAAGCCCGAATCCTGAGACTCCACCCCTATAGTCCGAGAACCCTGAACCCCAAACTCCGAGACTCTACACCCATGGCCCACAACCCTAAACCCTAAAACCCATAACCCTAAAACCCATTAATCCCTCTAAATCCCAAACCCCCGTGACATGTGGGGGGTTTCCGACAAAATATGGTACCCCAAATAGTGGGATCCTTATTATAAAGGACCCTGCAATAGGGCACCCCTAACTTTCGGAAACTCCCATGTGCCCTGAGTCCACAACCCCTAAACCCTAAACCCTAAACCCCTAAACCCTAAACCCCTAAACCCCTAAACCCCTAAACCCCTAAACCCCTAAACTCCTAAACCCTAAACCCTAAATTTCGGAAACTCCCCTGTGCCCTAAGTCGACAGGGGACCCTAATATAGCACCCTAAATAGTAGGATCCTTATTATAAAGGACCTCCTAAGTCGACAGGATGGCTTCAACCCCACCGACCTGCCCAAGGCCATTTGCGACGCTGGGCGGCAGCAAGTCCTCCGAGACCTTCCCTAAGAAGTGTAGGGTTTAGGGTTTTTTGGGGGGTTTAGGGGGCTTTAGGGGGTTTAGTGGGGTTTAGGGGGTTTAGGGGGTTTTAGGGGGGTTTAGGGGGTTTAGGGGTTTAGGGGTTAGGGTTTAGAGTTTAGGGTTTAGGGTTCAGGGTTTGGGGGTTTAGGGGTTTCGGGGGGATGTACTACAAATTTGGGAGATAAACCTCTACTTCAAT
>CAJNJA010092652.1:0-16533 GCA_905231915.1 Symbiodinium necroappetens
TAGGGTTTAGGGTTTAGGGGAGGGGGAGAAGCTGGCTAAATGGGGTTGTTGATCGGGTTTGGGGTCTGCCAAAGCTTAAACCCTTCCGCTCTGCAGTATTTCTTGGGCATTTTGAGGTCTTTTACCACGGCTGGATAGTTCGGAAAGTGAGATCTTGTTATCGAGCGTGTGTACCGGGCACTGGGCGGCCAAGCAGGGTCTGAGTTTGAGATTCAGGGCGTGCCCGGACCAAGCATCGGCAAGTGTCAAGGTGTTCAGGCCGCACTGTCTTTGGCTGCAGACTTCCAGGATGTCCAGGGCCTGCTCAGCATGTAGGAGTTTCCGAAAATTAGGGGGTACCTTGTTTTGGGGTCCTTAGAACAAGGATCCTACTATTTAGGGTACTATACTAGAGTCCCCTATTTTCGGAAACCCCCATGTAGGCTTGGGAGGTATGGCTTAAGCCGGATGGTCGAGGGCGTACGGTTGGCTGCGAACATGCGGGGGGTTCAGTAATTCAGAGTCCTTTCGTGGGTCCTTTGTAGTGTTGGACCCTCCTGTGCAGATAACTGCCACCCCCTCTGATTCAAGGAGCCTAGCACTCCAAGCCCTTGAAAACCCAAACACCAGTCTGAATGGGTTTAGTATGCCCGAGGCTCCCCTGCAAAGCCAAGAAACTCAAATGGGGGTTTCCGAAAATAGGGGACCCTAATCTAGTGCCCTAAATAGTAGGATCCTTATAACATGGTACCCCCTAGTTCGGAAACTCCCAAATTCCACGGCAAAACCAAAACTGCTCAAATTCCTAAACCCTAAACCTTAAACCCTAAACCCTAAACCTTAAACCCTAAACCCTAAGTTAGGTGATGAGCTGCTCAACCTGATCTGCATGATCCTCGAAGATCTGATGGTCTCACGACACGACCTCTCTCTCCAGCAGGCCGAGGGTAGCCTCGCTTCACATCTTTATAATAGGTTATAGTATATTTATGGTATATTATGGTATATTATGGTATATTATAGTATATAATATAGGATGCTACAGTGTATTATGGTACAATCTGGGATTCGGGGGGCCTCACGCTTGGAGTTTGGGGTTTTGTAGCTTTCGAGACCTGGGTGTCGGGCGTTGCTGTGATCCTTTGGTCCGCTGGTCAGCGTCTTCCCTTAATGAACAAGTTGGGAGGTTGGGGGGCTCAAGATATCAATTTAAGCCAAGCATGCATTCCGTAACACAAAAGAGTGATTTGAGCATGCCTTCGGTTGGTGAGCAACAGGAAATCCAGAGAAAGACAAACAAAACTCTTCCAGAGCGAAAGCTCGAGACCGCAAAGCGATAGACTCTGCTCTCTACTTTTCGCTCTATCGGGAGTCGGCGAGGGCCAACAATAGTCTTCCAGAACCGGACGCCGCACAACCAAAGGAGCAACTGCTTCGCTTTATGGGCGACCCGGGGTGAAGCTAGAAGCATGAAACCAGAGCAAACCTGGGGGTTTCCGGAAATAGGGGACCCTAATCTAGTACCCTACATAGTAGGATCCATTTTTCAAGGACCCCAAAAGGTACCCCGCTGAGTTTCGGAAAACTCCCACCTGTCTTCCAGCAGACCCAGACCTCTCGGGCCGAAATTGAACCCACCCCCCTTTTGGCAAAAGCCATAAAAGGAGCCCCTTAAGGAACCTGAAGGGACTTTTGCAAAGGAGCCCTTAGCCCAAAGCCCTGACACCGACACTACAAAGCAACACTTGAAAAGGAGCCCTCCTAACGGCCACTCATACTAGGAGAATCCTTAACGGAACCATCGGCTCCGCAGGGCTACGAACTCCTCGAATGCCTAAGCCGCGGGGATGCTGGAGGACCTTGGGCTCAGAGTTTTGGGCTTTGGGGTTCAGGGTTTTGGGCTTTGGCTTCGGGGTTTTGGGCTTTGGGTTCACGGTTGGGAGAAAACTTAGTTGAGTCACGCTACCATAGTAGGGAACCCAAGTTTTCTTTCCTATCGATCCTGTTTTAGCAATTCAAGTTCAACTCGTTAGCAAGAATCCGTCGTCTTTGCACCATAGCTTGGCTTCTGTCTTGCAACAGTGCCTGTCCGTCTCGTGTCTCGTTGTTGGTATGATGAAGATCGTGGGCGCTCAGTGTTCTTCGCGCGTCAGTGTCCGATAGCATTTTGATGCTAGCATGTTTTGATCAAAGACCACGGCGCTTGCTGCGGAAAGTTGGACCTAGTTCAGCCTGGTTCCTGGGCACCAATAAATCTCGAAAGCACACAAAATCCCCAAGACATTAGCCCTGCAAAAATGAAGCCCATTGCCTATAGTCTCGATAAATCGTTTCAGTGACTTTGCCAGCGCCGAGAGAGCACCGAATTCGAAACAGTGGTATCTGAAGGGTAAGGGGGGGTGCCTTCTTTCAAACCCTAAACCCCACCATAAACTGCCATCACCCTACTTTTTGTAGGTTCTTACTACAAATACTGTTATAGAATTCATTGGGACCCTAGAAGAACAGTAGGTTTTGGTGGTTTCAGGCCTTTCACCCCAAACCCGACACAACTCTCTCAGCCAGGCCTTCAAAAATGGAGCCCCGATTGGTGCAAGATGCTCCACGCCTCCTGCGACCGCTTGGCTTTGTCATGCACGGACACGGTGGCTCGGAAAGAGAAGGGGGGCCAGGGATTGCTATGGGGGTTTCTAATGCAGCAAAGACGTTCTTCAAAGCTTTCGAAGAACCCCGCCAAAGCCGCAGCGGTTTAGGACCTTGGGAATTCTTCCGGAGTTCTGGTTCGGTTTGCCTCAGAGCCGAAAGACTGTCAAGAGGCCAAGAGGTGTTGGTTGAAGAACCAAGGTCCTCTTGTTGGGATTTCGGGTTTAGGGTCTGGCATCCCTTGTTGAACTTTGGGATTTCGGGATCAGCGGCTTCTGAGACGCATCGGTACCCTAGCGTGAGATGTGCGGACGCCGGTGTTGGGCGTTAGGGATCAAGGTTTCAGGGGTCGAAGGCTCTGGGTACTGTAGGGGCCTGAATTTATTAGAACAGGGTTTTGTCGTACATTATACTATCATCAGAAAAAGGAGCTGCTCTCTCTGTCCGAGGATCGAGTCCCACATCCCCTCTCTCTAAACCCTAAACTCACAAGCCCTAGACCCTAAAGCCACAGAGCCCCTGAGCCCGGAAAGCAAGAGCCCGAATGCCCTCCCACCGAATCTTACACCCGAGGCTTTAAGCCTTAAGCCCAAACGCTAAGCCCCGATGCTCATAGTGCAACAGGTATTGGTTTTAACAGCACCAAGCCCCAAACCCTGGCAATGCCAAGAAACCGTCCGATAGGACTGAAGTCGTTTCCCTGGTTGTTGTTCGATGTCCCAGACAACCAAACACGGCCTCCGTTGCTCTGAGTCTGTTTTTTCAAGCACAGCCCCACCATAACTAGATACGGCGGTTTATTGACTTCAACAAGGAGGCAGGACCATGGCATCAAAAAGTCTCACTGCTGGCAAGAACCAGGTGACATTCAGATCGTTTGGCGTGGATTTGGCTGGCGATCTCTATCTCCCCGAAGCCTTTGATGCGACAAAAGTCTACAAAGCCATCGTTGGCGCAAGCCCATTTCCGCAGGTGAAGGATCAAATCCCGGCAACCTATGGACCTGAAATGGCCGCGCGAGGCTTTGTCTACCTCGGCTTCGACTACCTCGGCATGGGGGATTCTCCTGCGCTGCCCGGCGAGTTCAAGCAATCTCGCTACATGTTTCGGCTCATCGAGAACACTTGGGATGCCGTGTCATTCCTTGGCACACTTCCTTTCGTTGGCGAGATCTACGGTCTGGGCGTCTGCCAGGGCGGTTCGATCATCGCGTCGGCAGCCGTGACAGACCATCGGATCAAGAAGATCGCCATGGTGTCTGGCATGATGGCAGCGGACGCCTTTCAATGGACCAACCGCGACCAGGTGAACCAGCAAATCGCGGCCGCTAATGCCTCGAAGCAGAAAATGTATGAAGGTGGGGAGCCAGATTACGTCACACCAATCGGCTTGAATGATGAGCAGTCTCGAGAAGACTTCGTCGCAGCGATGGCAGGCATCAACCCCATGGCCGGAGAGACCTATGACTACTATGGTCGCGATGGTGTCAAAGGGCCGATGGCGGTTCCAAACTTCACCAACATGCATATCGGCGACCAAGGCATGCAGTCTCTGTTCTCTATCGGGGAAGCATACGCCGACAAGATCGTCCAGCCGTCTCTGACGATCTACAGCAAAGCTGCTTGGACCGCGGTGTGCTCGACCGAGTTTGTTAGCAAGCTAACGAACGAACATGAGGAATTGGCGTTTGACGAGTTCAGCCATGTGGACTTCTACTACAAGCCCGAGGCCGTGAAAGCCTCGACAGATGCTGTGGCAGAGTTCTTCAACAAATGAGCTGAGAAGATAATGTCGTTTGATCGGCCTCCGCCTGCTCCTACCTAGACGCGAACTTTGGTGCTCAGCGCCGACCTTTGGTGAAAAGTTTGCTCGAAGCTTTTCGGAAAAGCTTCCTTTGCCTAGCAGGCACGGTTCGATGATACACTATTGTCACCTCAGACATAAAGACGGATCGTGGACATCGTTTTATCGATGAAGAATAGGAAAAAATCGCATCCTCTGCTTTAGCTGAGGCCGACGGCGTGATGCGCGTCTTGCAGGAATGTGCTGACCGTTTGCTCGAGGCACGTCCACTCAAACAAGGAACGGGGTTAGCATTCCTTCGAGGGTTCCTTCAAGGAATGTATAAGAAGGGGTCTGTAAGGGCACATGTTACAGGTTTAGTGTTGAGGGTGAAGGGTGTAGGGTTGCATGCAGAGCTTCTGATTTCAGATATCGGGCTTGGAGATTAGGATTGAGCGTGACTTTTCAATCGGTACCCGTGCAGAAAGCCTACTTCTCGAGCTTATGTGAAGACGCTTGTGTAGACAGTGATCTCATCAGTCCCCACCCTCGAGAGCCCGTCGCCGATCTTTGTCTGAGCCAGCAGCCAGAGCGACAGAGAACATTAGAAAAATAACTTCCTGTGTCCTTTCGGCGATGATGGTCAGCTTCGTACTGCAGCACCCCCATAGATAGCGCGAAAGGAGGAACACGGAATCGAGGCCTTACCTGCATACATGCCAGAGCCACTGTGCACCTCCTGGCATAGTGGCCACGAACAGCGCCCCCAATTTAAGTGGGCGGGGTTGGACCTTCGTGGCGGAGGTGGTCAGCCCCCCACCACCTGGAGGGTACAAGTTCAATGCCGCGATCCTCTGCGGAGGATGGAGAATGGCACATCGATGTGCACCTCAGCGAGGAAGCAAAATGCACTCCTCCGGTGCATCCATGTAACGCTCCGTGTAGCATCTCAGGCGTAGGGTGTAGATTGTTACGCACCGGCTGCCTTAAATGTTGAACTGAAAGCCACCATGCTAAATCTCTAATCCTAAACCCTGAAAGCTACATCTCCAGTATCCCAGAACCGTCTTCTGATCACTGAGGCCCCTATATACACCCCCCGAAGCCCCACATAGAAGAAGGGCAAGCAAACCAAAGACCGTAAAACCCCACAGAGCCAAATTCAGCTACACCTAAACTCCCTAAACCCTGAAGCCTAAACCCTAAAACCCTACTAGAAAGAGGGCTCCTGCATGATTACCTTGTATTCCTATTATGGCTCCAGAAAGGTATATCCCAACAGCCCCTGCTAAGTATCACCAGCCGCCGGCCGAACCCCAGACCCTAAGACCCTAAAGCTCTCAGGCCCCAAACCCAGAAGCCCCGTAGGGTTTTAGGGTTTTTAGGGTTTAGGGTTTAGGGGTAAAGCCCCGCAAAGCTCGAAAAACAACCGTAAAGCCCTACAAAACCGTACCAGCCCTTAAAAACCCCCAAAGCCCTCAAGCCCCTAAGCCCCTAAAGCCCAAAACCCCTAAAGTCCAAAAGCCCTAAACCCCCAAAGCCCTAAAGCCCAAGAGCCCTAAAAAGCTTTAAAAAAACCCTAGAGCCCTAAAAAGCTTTAAAACAACCCTAGAGCCCTAAAAAATACCCTAAAGCCCAAGAGCCTTGTTCAGGAGGGCCAGAAGCCCGGGGCGGCCTTCTGCCCGGATCCAAAGCACCTGGAGACCTTCGGCGAGGCCCTGGTTCAGGGTTTAGGGTTTTAGGTTTTTGGGTTTTTTGGGTTGTTGTTTAGGGTTTTAGGGTTTAGGGTTTTGCGGTTTTGGGGTTTGGGGTTTTAGGGTTTAGGGTTTTTGGGGTTTTGGTGTTTTGAGATTGGGGTTTAGGGTTTAGGGTTTTGGGGTTTAGGTTTGAGGGTTTTGGGGTTTAGGGTTTTAGGGTTTAGGGCACTATCAGTGCCGTTCGGAGGATTTCGGGTTTAGGGGTCATTTGTGGGTTTGGGGTTTAGGGGTTCGGGGTGTAGGGCTTAGGGTTTATACTATTTCTCCGGGGTCCTCAATTTAGAACGCTGTTCATTCAGGGGGGATTTGCTCCTTCAGGGCTTCCTTCTAGAGATCTACACGAGTTGCTTGCAGTGATCTAGAAGGGCTGTACACGGGCGCAAGGTTTAGGATTCTGCTTCCTTCATGGGATCCAAAAAGTCAAATCTTCAAAGAGTTTCGGGTTTGTTTTTGGCCGTTGGGGATCAGGGTTTAGAGGTTTCTGAAGTAGTGACACCTTTTAGGTGCCCAAAATAGCACCGCACCCTTCTAAAGGGATCCTATAGAGGGACCCTAATTTAGACAACCATAAGTAGTATAGCTGTTGGTGTTTTTTTCGGACCTGGCTTCCTTCGGCAACCAGTACATTACATGCTTAGATCTGATTAGAGGGGATTACCTTAGAGTTTAGTATTGTACAGCATGGTCTAATGTTCCATGGATGGGTTCCTCAAAGTTAGGTCCTACGTTTTGGGAGTTCGGCGGGTTTTGCTGTGGGCAGAGATTGCTGAGCTTAGGACCGCCAGCGATGCACACCTTCGAACTCTGAATCCTAAAGCCCTGAGCCCTAGTATGGTTTCATGGGGCTCCAAAGATGTGTATATATATATATATACATATATATATATATGTGTGTGTATATATATATATAGATATATATACATATATATATGTATATGTATATGTTTTGTCTACCTTCTATGGGAATGGAGAGGGAGTGTCCTTCTTCCCCAGGAGAAAGCACGATGCCTCACCGAACGGGTCCTGGCGCAAATCTTGAAGGCTGGGCTCCCTGAGCAGGGGCTGTAAGGGTTGGGGGTTCAGGGGGTTTAGGGCTTAGGGTTTAGGGGGTAAGGGTTTAGGGTTTGGGGCTATGTTTGATACAGTAACGGGCCCTCAGGCCCATAAGATATGGACCTAAATAATGATCAATACTATTTTGGCATTCCTTGCCACAATGGTAGTCTACCCCAAAGCATCCCAAAACCCTTTTTGAAGCCGCATCTCCCCTCTGCCTTCGCACCTAAGAGTCGGAGATTTAGTATGCGCAGTAAAGCTTTAAGGGCTGCTACAAGGCTTTTTGTTGAAGGCTTCGTAGGGTTTAGGCTTTAGGAGGGCTTCAAGAAAGCCTCGTAAGCCCGAAACGCGAAAACCAGCAGGGAGGAAAAGGGGGTTTCCAAAACAATACCCTAAACCCTAAGCCCTAAACCCATCAAAGCCCTAAGTCCCAGAATCCTAGAGTCCTCAAGCCCACCGGGCCCTCAAGCCCCAAAAAGCCTCTGAACGCCAGAAGCTCGAGAGCGCTAACACCCTAAACTCTAGTAAACCCTATACGCTCTGAACTCTGAAACCCGACAAAAACTATCTTTAGTGAACCCTAAAACCCCCGAGCAAAAGATGCTGGTAAACCCCAAAAAACCCTAAAAGCCCTAAAGCTCTAGAGCCCTGAAAAGCCCTAAGAAACCCTAAAGCCCAAAAGCCCTAAAGCCCTAAAAAGCTTTAAAAAACCTTGAGCCCTAAAAAAAACCCCTAAAGCCCAAAGCCTTCTTTCGTGAACCCGACGTCGGAAGCTTTGTGCGCGGAGGTGCTGATGCCGCAGCTACGCAGGCTCTCTGTGGTTACAGGGTTTCGGGGTTTAGGTGTTAGGGGTTTAGGGTTTAGGGTTTTAGGGTTTAGGGTTTAGGGGTTTGGGGCTTTAGGGGTTTCGAACTTTAGAGGTTTGGGGGGGGTTTTGGGGTTGCGGGTTAAGGGATTTATGGTTTAGGGGTTTAGGGTTCCGAGTTGCTTCAAACGGTTGAAAGATGGGCGGGGTGTTCATCGAATGTGTAAACATGGGCGATGGGGGCAAGGTTCACAAGAGTAAACCCCCGACTTTAGGGCGAGGTTGCTGGTTGGGAACATGCAAGGCTGACTGCTCCTGAGTCTAGGACATTTTCAGGTGCGTAGTTACCGTTATAGGAGCCTTATAGAAGGTCTATATACCTTATAGAAGCCTTATAGAAGCTCTATATAACCCTAAACTCCCCACCTGTAGTTTCCTTCAATCCTGAGTCTGGGATGGATATTTTCACTTAACAGGCGAAGAGGCAATAAAGGTGATATAGAAGCCTGGATACTTTTTTAGCACTCTAATGTAGGGGCCTTTATAATTAGACTAGGATTTTGGGGGTTCCTTATTGTGATTATAGGTATAATCTAACCCAAACCCCATTCTAATTATTAAGGCCCCTATACTACCTTAGGATTCTTGTTGGTATAAATAGCCCGAAAGCCTATTCCAAGAGCTAAAGCCCCTGCACTCATTTCATAGGACTCAGGTCCATGTTGGGCTCCAAGCCCAAGTCCCCCCAAGCATTGCCCCTTTCTGCGTGGATCCCATGGGTCGAAACAGAAGGGCTTCGGGTTTACGCTTGGGTTTGGGGTTTAGGATAGCCCGGATCAAGCGATGCAGAAGCTCCATGTACAGCATTTGCATTTGTAAGACCTCAGTGGGGGGGTCAAACAGGATCCTCGTTTCATGTCCTTACGGACATTTCGTTTATGAATCAGCTTCTACATTAACCTCTTTAAGAAGTCCCGCAAACTTTCCAGCGAGAGTCACAGACCTCTGTCTTGAATGCTCTCGGGCAGGCCAAGCAAAGGAATCGGGATAGCCTGAGCCCGAATAGAAGAGTCTCAACATACGACCCATGCCCACTGAAGCCTATTGACAGAGATATTTGGTTCGATAGAAGGTAGACAAACATGCACAGGGCCATTGGAAATGCCGCGAAGAACCGGCTGACACCTGGTTCCAGCTTCAACGACTTCCCGAAATTTCGGACGTCTGCAAGCATCTGCCCTTCAACCTGACATCCCAAGTCCCTAATCTGCAGACAATCCTCTTCTGAAAAGGGTGCCCAAATTTTTTTAAGCCCAAAAACCCTGAAACCCCATAACCACGAGGTGCTCAGCAATACATGTAGGCTCCTGTGGCATTTCGTGTTCCTAGGCTCCCCATCTAAGCTCAATAGCAGGAGGGATATCCTTCTGACTTCTGAAGCATTAACTCCACTAAATGACCTTAGACAGTACGCAGCAAGAACCGCGAGCGCTAGGCTTTGAGGCCGGAATCATAAGTCCTGTTAAACCATGGGTTGAGTAACGCCGAAACTATGGGGGGCCTCTTGCTACATGACAAAATCATGGGACTTAGCAACTAGGGCTACTATTAGGCAAGCTATACCCGCGGTCACTTAGAACCCCAATTCAAGGTGATTGTAACCTTACTAAGCAAGCGAAAAGGGCCTGGGTCTCAACTTCAACATCCTAACAGCCATGAACCCCAAAACCCGTCATCAATGCGAGACTATTCGCCTGAGACTTCGAAATCCTAAACATAGACCAAAAAATCCTAAGCCTCAGACCCTCATTTTCCAAACCTGCTAGAGCCTAGCAGCCGCCCTAAAAATCTATACTTAGGGGCTGAGCAGGTAACCTTTAACCTTTTGCGGCTTCTATCAACCGATTATATTTCAAAAGGTTAAACCCTAAACCCCTAAACCCTAAAAACCTTTGAAAGGTGGGCGGGCTTGGGGCCCTGGCAGCTGGTGGCCTCCTTCCCTGCACTGGGAACGTCCCTGGCCAAAGGTTTTTGGGTTTTTGCTGTTTTCGGCTTTAGGAATTCGGTGGGTTTAAGAGTTTGGGTGTTTTTTGGATTTATGGTTGAGGGCTTTGGGCTTTAGGTGGTTTTTTGTGGGTTTTTTGGGTGTTTTTGGGTGGTTTTGAGGGGTTAGGGTTCAGGGTTTAGTCCCTGGCCGATAACTTTGTTTTCTTTGAGGGAGGCATCTATAACTATAGGGCGTGGGTAAGGGATGCATAAGGGATCTATAGGAGGCTACTATAGGGAATTTCATCCCAGTGTAATTTGTAAACCCTGGGAAGACAAGGGCACTCCGTAGTGCAGGCGGTATTGGGCTGTCTCTGTAACACAAGAGCTTCGCAGCCCCAGGCTCCTTACTCTACTTGTTTGTCGTTGACCCCGAAGGCCTATCATAACTCTTACGGCCCCCTAGATATCAATGCTTGTACTGTATAGCTCCAGCTTCCTTTGCAGCCGACCCTTCCCTATCCCCTAAAAAACCCCAATAGCAACCTTTACAGTAAACCCTTTTAGCAACCGCCTGAGTAAACCCTATGGTAACCCTATACCCTAAACCCTAAACCCTGATAGTGAACCCTATGGTAACCCTTATAGTAAACCCATATAGTAACCCTTAACCCTTATAATAAACCCTATGGTAACCCTTACAATAAACCCTTATAGTAACCCTTGTAAAGAACCCTTAGTAACCCTTATAATGAGCCCTATAATAGCCCTATACCCTAAACCCAAAACTCTTCTGATAAACCCTTATAGTAACCCTTATAATGAACCCTTATAGCAACCCATATAATGAACCCTATAATAATAGCCCTATATACATATCTTTTCCCTAAACCCCTTTTTGTAACCCTTGTAATGAACCCTATAATAAGTAACCCTTATAATGAACCCTTTAATGAACCCTATATACATTTTTTTTCCTAAACCCTAAACCCCTACACCCCTAAACCCCTAAACCCTAACCTCTAAGCCCCTAAACCCTAAACCCCTAAACGCTAACCCTTTAATGAACCCTATATACATGTTTTTTATCCCTTAGAGACAGAGACGCCGCTCCCTCCCAGGCTGCAGCCGCTTCAGGCGCTGCCTGCCGAGCTGAGCCCAGGGCAGGCCGGAGGGGCGGTTTGGGCCCCCCGCGGTCAAAAAGGGGTAGGGGCTTTGGGCTTTTGGGGTTTTAGGGGGTTTAGGGGTTTGGGGGTTTTGGGTTTTGGGTTTAGGGGTTTCGGGCTTTTAGCGGTGAGGGGTTTAGGGTTTAGGGTGTAGGGGTTTAGGGTTTGGGGGGGTTACTATCAAGGGTTGCTGTGGCACAAGGGTTGTTATAAAGGGCTACTATAAGGGGCTACTAACGTCACTAATTACAAGGGTTGCCCTATCCGCGTTTAGGTCAGGGGATACTGTCAAGGTTACTCTAAGGGGGAGTTGCTTGTCGGGGTCCTGGGGTCCTGAGAGGGCTTACTACAAGGACTACAAGGCCGGAAGTAGGAAGCAAGGTGTAGGTTGAGCAAGCTTAGTACTTTGCCTTTTTTCACGTGCTTGCGGTGGTATCCGATCCGTTTTGATAGTTTTAGATAAGTTTAAGGTTTAGGGTTCAGGATCGGATGCGAGCCCCCCCCTGCACCGCAGGCCTTGAACCACCACTGAGCCCACACCTTTGGCCCTGAGAGACTTCAGAGACTATACCCTTAAATCATAATATTAAGGGCCCTATAACTTGAGGTATATTCCTTAATTAAGGGGTATTGGGCTCTCTGGGACCATGGCTGTGACAGGAGCCCATGGTCGCTTTGGTCGAGACCATGACGGGCTGGGAGGCACATAGTGTGTTGAGGGGTTGGGATTTGGAGGGTTCAGGGGTTTAGTTTTTGGGAGTTGGGGAGGCGGAAGTTTCGTGTTTAGGGTTCCTGTACCCGGACACCCGTATGAGTGAGAGAGCGAGCGACGTTAGGGTTCCGAACTCAGGGTGCAGGAGTCGCGGTTTGGGGCTTAGGCTTCCGATGTCAGGATTTAGGATCTAGGGCTCCGAACTCAGTGTTAGGAAGAAGGATTCAGGGCTTGGGGGTCCGGATTGCACTCTCTTTTTCACGCCGGAGTTTATTTAATTCTACCATGATGTAACTCACCAGCTTTTTGCCAGTTCTTTATGCTCCTATATTCCCCGGGCCCTTCATTTCTTGGCGCAGCTTAGGTCTCTAGCTCAAGCAAGCCCCTTGACGAAGCGCGGTTGGGTTTTAGAGGCCGTACTTCTGGAACACTTTCTTGAGGCGCGGGTGACCCCACAGATGTACCTATTTATAGATCATGTTGCGGCTCTTCAATTACAGCCCAGTTTACGGGTTGCGCAGGGTCTGGCATGAAGCATCGAAAAGGAAGACCGACAAACCCTTTGGTTTTTCCAGGGCAAAATACACCTGAATACACCTCATGCCCACTACTCTAACTCCCCAAAAGCCCAAAAGCCCCAAAAGCCCCAAAACCGTGGCCCTTTAGCCCCAAAACCGTGAGAAAGGACATTCCAGCCGGAATCACGGCGATACTGCTACCGGCCGGGCAGGCGTGGGGCGACTTAGGAAGTTCTAGAAAGATTTAGGGTTTAGGGCTTAGGGCTGGGTTTAGGTTTTAGGGTTTAGGGTTTAGGGCTTAGGGCTGGGTTTAGGTTTTAGGTCGCACTGCGCGTTTTTTAGAGGTTGCAGGGTTTCAGTTCAGGGTAATACTCTTTGTGACTTGGGTGTGGCCGGTTTAGAGCTTGGGGGCTTTGAGGGTGTAGAGCTCTCCTGGCGATGTTGAGGGGTTGAGGGAGTTGGCTTCTTGCAATTATATTATTAAAGGAAACTACAGGTGGGGAGACTGGGGTATATAGGGCTTCTATAAGGTATATAGACCTTCTATAAGGCTCCTATAATGGTAACTACCCACCTGAAAATGTCCTAGATATTAGGATCTAGCATGTTTGTTTTGGGTTTGAGGTTTCCAGTCATTGTAAGGGGTCTAGATTGTATCTGCTAACAAGGGGTTTGCACTAAAAGCTACTGCAAGGGGTACTCTGGCTGGTGTCAGTAGGTGCCATTCAAGACTCATTCTTGAAGTTCAGGGTTTCGGGCATCGGGTGAAGCTGTTTGGGTACGGTTATTCTATTCAGGGCTGAGTGGGGAAGCTTAGTGCAGCACGAAACCGGCAGGCTGTTGAATGATCATGAACAGTTTACCTAGCAAAGGCTGGCCCCATCTCCTAGCAATTTGCAAGGTCCTTTTGCCAGATAGACAGCACCTCAGATCTCTAGTGTCACCAAGACCGGTAGGATCATGAAGCCAGCCTTTCAGAGCGTCAGGCGGTGGACACGCTCTCACATGTCGCTATTCGAGCACGGAATCAGCAGGCGGGTGCCATCGGGGAATATAGCATCAGAACTAGCTCGGGACGACGACAACACATTCATTGACAGAATTCCTCAGATCAACATTCATTTTTCATAATCATAACCATCAGCAACATCATCATCATCATCATCATCATCACATCACAACCTTCACATCTGCTTTCATGTTCATCACCACGCAACATGAGCATGTTGCCTTCTTCGTGTTCAGGGTCCGAGTTTCCTCCACCGCAACAGCTGTGTGTTGTATGCAAAGGCTTCGACGAAACCAAACTTAACCAGCAGGCTGACCTCGTCGGACTGTATACAGGAACGCCAGGTTCAAAGAGAATCCGAAAGTTCCTGACTAAGGAAAGTAGCAGAACCATTACTGTAATCCACAGGCAGGCTCCCTCTACCGTGTCAGGTGTCTTCCTTCGTTCAGGACTTGTGGGCTCTCAAGAGATCTTGCAAGCCAGCACCATTACCCTGATTATTATTGTTATTCCTATTATTTGTACCCGAAATAAGAGACAACTCTACTCCCCCGCAGCTCCACAAACCTTCACTACACATCTTCCGTTACAGTACTTGGGGGGGCTTACTAGTATAGCTTCAGGAAGATCTCCTGGTCAAAAGGATACTGTCCTTCAGGATCCTGCACCCGAAAGAAGCCCGCCTCAAAAGAGCCCCAGAATGCCATTGCCAGGGTTTAGGGTTTAGGGGCCAGATCTTCTAAACTAAAATTTCCAACACTCCGCAATAGTACAGAAGAATTGCTTAAGTAGAGAGCCACGTTTTGCTTTCTGCGAACTGGTGTCGTGTTTGCTGTGTGTTGCGGCCATGTTTATCTCTGGGTGTCTCGAGACAGTAAAATATGTCAGATTCTGTACAACACCTCGACCAGTCCTGTCCGCTTCCCCAATGCCATTCCTCCCAGATTCTACACACTCCTGATGCCCGCACTTCACGTAAACTCGAATTAAGCTGTATGACTAACCCTAGACCCTAAACCCCTAAAACCCCTAAACCCCTAAAACCTAAACCCCAAACCCTGAACCCTAAGACTGCAAGGTGCTGCTCGCCAGCTGTGACGAGGAGGCGCCAAGCCAGGAGGGCACCAAATCCACTGCAAGTTTAGGGGGGTTCCTTTAAAGGGGTTCCTTAAAGGGGTCTATAAGGGCTACTATAGGGGTTTAGGGGTTTAGGTTTGAGGAAGTCTGCCTGCAGTGAGTTTCCCATCAGCCGAAGTCCGCAGAAGCTCCGAAGCAGGGATCCCGCGTTAAACTGGTTGAACAGGGTTTCTGTGGCGATGACTGGGTCATTCACAGTGCTTCAAGAGAGGCTTTCGGTGATGTTATGTGCTTTTTATGCTCCTTGGCATAGAATGCAACAGCCTGAGCCGGTTTAGCAAGGCTTTACGTTCTGAGGTTCGACAGGATTTTGGGATGATACGTGGAAGCCTGCAAACTGAATCTTCGGGTCTGTAACCAATCGGTCTCACGAGGCAGGGTATCACAAGGTTCAATTCACCGCTGTTTTCGGTGATCTGTCATGAACGGACGACGGACACCCAAATCTTCAACAAATCTAAGCGCTCTCGCCAAACCACCCCAGATGCCAAATCCTAAATTCCTAAATCTCAAAACCTATACCGTACAACCGAAGTCCTACAGCTCTGGCTAGAGTCTAGAGTACCCAATGTCCGTTGCAAAAGATGAGGGCATGGCACTGAAAGAAGAGATTTCCTTTTCAAACCCGTGCAGCCCAAATCCTTGCCGCTAAACCCTAAAACCTCAAATACCCAGCACCTTAAATCCTATAAACCTCCAAAAAAACCGTACAGCCCCAAAACCGAGAGACCCCAAAAAACTTCCAAGCTTCTCCTGAACCCCGGAAAGCTTAAATCCTGCATCCTTCTTAACACTACCCGAATCCTGAAACACGCCCCAAACCATGAACCCACAACTCTTACAAATTCTGAATCCCAAACCCGAATCCCCAAAAGCCAGAAACTCTGCACAGCTCCTCTTCTGGATCTCTTAAAAAAGGGAACGGTTCAAGTTCAAAGAAGCTTACCTCTCGCAGGCAACCTTGGCAGAGCTACGGCGTCTGGCCGGCACCCCACTGCGCCTGCAGGCGCTGAAAGCCTTGGGGCTTTGGGAAATGGTAATCATACGGTTGATGATCTTTCTTTCCTGCATCACCTTAAGGACCCTAATCTGTGGGAGTTATGGTATAGTCCTTATTATGGGTAGTATTTACTCATAATAAGGATTGTTACCCATAATTCCCATAGTTTAGAGTCCTNNCAGGATTTATCTCATCAACAGTATGTGCTGTAGCAAGCTATACTAACCATGTTATAGTAGCTTGCTTATGTCATATATACTATAATACCTTGGAGTATCTTATGGTATCTTACACTGCAAGATCGTAGGTACCATACTGTAGTAGATCGTGCTACTGTACTACAACAGCTTTGCACAGATGTCGTAGCAACTCTACGAGCAGGAGGGTTAGGTGGAGTGTTATCAAGATGCTACCAGGGTTGATTTGAGGGGTCTTAAAAGTGCAGAGGTGCCAAACCTCCCTCCAAACCCTAAAATCCTCGCAAAGCCCCTCAACCTTCAAACCCCTAAACTCTGAAGCCTCAGGCTTTAAAACCCCCAAAAACCCGTTAGAACCTGTACAGAATCCTAAGGCTACGGCATTGACAGGCAGACCGATGCTGCTGAAAAGCAAGGAATCAGATCCTGAAACCCCAGAGCTGTGAGTATTTCTTCACGTAAGTGATCCAATACTTTGCTTGGGGTTTAGGGTTTTAAAGGGCTCGGGACAGTGCGAAAAGGCGATACCCATCCGTGGACGCGGGGGAGTGTCGTAAGCAGGTGTAGACATCATGCGAGTGCAACGTTACACAAGCGGAAGGCCTGGGTACAGCGCACGAGCTTGTGCTTCTTGGACGGCCTTCTAAGCTCCAAAGGTGCTGCGATGAGAGCTCTTCAAGCCGCTTTAAAACACCTGAACGCGCACTGACCCAATTGAGCCTCAAGTCTTGACAGCCGTATACCCACCTGAAAAAAACCGGAGTTCCCCGCAGGTCTCGGCCAGTG
>CAJNJA010092663.1:5729-19602 GCA_905231915.1 Symbiodinium necroappetens
TCCTTTAAGGGTTCCTTCAAGGGCTTCTAGAAGGGTAAAAATAGGTTTTTGGGTTTTAGGCTTTAGGGTTTAGGGTTCAGGGTTCAGAAACTGTTTGGGGTTCAGGGTTTAGGGTTTGGGGTTCAGGGTTTAGGGTTTTAGGGTTTTAGGGTTTAGGGTTTAGGGTTTAGGTCTTAGGGTTTAGGGTTCAGGGTTTAGGGAAAACACGGTGCCTTCAGAATTCCTACAGTGTTGGTGTACACATGTATTCGTGAAGACTCAAGTCTCAAAGAGCTTGCAGAAAAAAACTATGGGAGCCAGGCTGAAAGTTCGGTGTTTAGGGTTTACCCGCCAACCCCCGCCCCTCCCCAAACCAGCGCAAAAGCCCAAAAACCCCTCAACCTCCTGATGTCATTTTTCACGTGAAAAACCCGCGCATCGGAAATTTTCAATTCCCCCTCCTACGCTCCAAGAACCCCCAAAACTCCTCAAACCCCAAAGCCCCAAGCTGCAAAACCTTGAGCCAGGAGTTCTGTCGGACTTGGGGGTCTTTGGAAGTCATCTTCCCCAAGAGAGAACCTTTAGGGCCTTTAGGACCTTTAGGGTTTAGGGAACCCCAGGGTTTACGGTTTAGGGTTTTAGGGTTTAGGGAACCCTTGTGGATCGTTTATCGAAATCTGTTTGCTGGATCCCTTAATCTAGGTCTGAAGGCCCCCCTACATCGTAAATCCCTAATGAGTCGAACCAACCCCTAAACCCTAAACCCTAAACCTTAAAAGGCCCAAAAAAAACCTTCAAGGGAAGCCTCTCGCTGTGTTAATGATTGAGGCTCCTACATGAAACAGCCCTTATAGATCCCTTATAAAGGAACCCCTTAAAAAGAGGCCCTAGTCTCATCTATTGGGCCTCCTTTATAGTAGAACTGAGAGCAAGTACCCGAGGCAGGCGCCGACGGGGTAGCGCACTTCGTTGGGCGTAGCGACTTTCACTTCCTGTTTCGGGCTCAGGATTTAGAGTTTAGATAAAGTTTAGATGGTTTAGGGATTGAGGGTTTAGGGGCTGAGCTTTTTGGGATCAGGATTTAGAGTTTTGGGGTCTGCGCATGGTTGCCGGCTTCACTGTCTGTCCGGGGAGTCGGCTTCAAGTGTTAAGTTTCAGGGTTTAGTCTTAGTGGTTGGGGTTGAGAATGTGTGTCACGGTGGCTATGACCTTCGAGTCAATGCAATGTAATATACTCTATAATACGATATGACATCTGATTATACTACATTGGATGATATTGCATTTTATTTGATGACATGATATAGCATTTGGTTACAGTATGTTACATTATGATACACTGTCTGACAATATGCGACATTACTATAAACTGCGTTGTACTGTACTACATTACATGAATCATCTTACATCCATTCCTGTTCTATTTCAGTATATATATACATACAAACACTTTTTTCTATATATATATATATGTATGTGTGTGTATATATATATATATACGGTTGTGGGTTTAGGGTTTGGGGATTTAGGAGATGTAGAGTCTACAGGCTGTCCAGGCTCAACCTTCAGTCCCTGTGTTTTTGTTTGGGGATGTCTAGGGTGTGGAGTTCAGGGTTTAAGGTTTAGGGTTTAGGGTCTAGGGGGACGGTTTAGGGTTTAGGGTGTAGGGTTAAGGGTTCCGGTTTTAGGGTTCCGGGTTGAGCGTGTAGGGTTTAGGGTTTCCCTGGCATGAGGCTCCTGAGCCGTAAGCTCAACCATTCTTGGAAGGCGGGACAACTGAGACCTCACCAAGATAGTACAGTGTAGTATAGTATAGTTTGGTTTAGTTCAGTCTAGTCTCGTCTAGTATCGCATCGTACCGCATCGTATCATAAGATGTTATGTTGTGATATGGCATAACATGATGTGATATGGTACAACATATGATATGGTATGACATGATATGAGATGACATGACAAGACATGCCAGAATTTGATATGATGTGATATGTGGGGTGGTATGAGATGATGTGAGATGACATGATATGACATGACATGACATGACATGACATGACATGACATTTTACGACATGGTATTTCTGATTGTATGTGGTATGGTATGTCATGATATGGTATGGCATGACACGAGATGATATGACGTGATTTGATATGCTTCGATATCATGGGACATAATATATATATATGTATATATTTATATGTCCATATAAATATAAATAAATAATAAATGCATAATATATAGATATATGTGTGTATGTGCGTGTGTATATATATATATATGTGCTTATATGCTCATACATATATATATATATATATACACATAGACATAGATATACACACACATATATATATATACATATATACATATATACATATATATATATATACATGTATATATTTCTGCATCCTGTTTGTCATTAGCTTTAGCAGCAGTAGAAGTAGTAGCGGTTAATGCAGATTGTTGTTGGTGTGTCGCAATGCCTTGCATCGGTGTCCTCCGTATTTGTCGGTGGAATAAGTGTAATACATAAGCCTGAATAACTATTTACCAATATGTCCCTGCATAGTCGGTTTGTGTAACTATACCTATAACAGACGCCAAACCCTGTCCTGTCTTGATTCTGTTACAGGGCGGTCCATACACCCGAAACCTTACCCCCTCAGCCCTAAGCCCAAAAGCCTAAACCCTTGCGGCCCCGATTTTGTGTGTAGCTACAAGTACCCAGAGAGCCCAATACCCCTTAAATAAGGAATATACCTTAAATTGTAGGGGCCTTAATATTATGATTTAAGGTATATTCCTTAACTCAGGGGTATTGGGGCTCTCTGGGTACTGAAAGCCCCTACACAATCTGGCCGAGCTCATCTCATCGCCCAGGCTCCCGGCGCGGAGCCACATTTTCCTGCTTCGACTCCTTGGCCGAGAAGGTGCGTGGGGGTCCATTACGGGATCCAAGATGGTCCGTGTCTAAGATGATTGCTGAAATTACATAGGGTTTAGGGTTTAGGGTATATGGTCTTGCTTGAAGCTTGGAAGACAAACTACGCTCAAGGATAATTTGATTTGGTGGTTTTGAATAGAAAATGCTTCATGCAGTTGTTTGAGTTGCAAGGGTAGTTGAAGTGGTCCCCACGATCATTAAGCAGAAGTGCAAGATTGGGGCAGTGGCTTGAATGAACTAGGGTGTGAGGACGCATCCGAACAAAAACAAGGTAACGCCGCCCGCACCAGGTGGGTTAAGGACTGCGATTTCTGAAAGTGTTTGAGGCGAACTGCGCATCTGGCAGAAATGCGTTCTTGCAAAATGCACAAGTCCACTGAGGGCTGTGGCAAGTTTGTTGGAATCGGGCGTTCCACCCCATGTTGGAGCACGTTTTGCAACGGCATGGGTTGAAAAACCTGGGGTTTGGCGAATGCGGAAGAAGTGATCAGCAAAAGTCGGACGACAGAGGCATGGGTCGAGTAGAATTGAAAGTTGGCCACAGCAGCAGCAGCGGCAGCAGCAGCAGCAGCAGCAGCAGCAGTAGCAGTAAGTAAGTAGTGATGATGATGATGATTATGATGACGAGGATGGTGATGAGAAGGGTGATGATGATGAGGATGATGATGGCGGTGGTGGTGTGGTGGTGGTGGTGGTGGTGGTGGTGGTGGTGGTGATTATAGGTGCGAATATAGAGATGATAACAGGTGAGAGTAGAGGAGTTACATGATTTCATATTAGCAGTGCTCTTGGTAAAACTAGTAGTCGCGATCGCCGCAAACACAGTAAAAAGCGCTCATCCGCAAAACGTCGGAAATGTACACAGCCCCCGGTTAAAAAAAAGAAACATCTTGCAGAATGCGGCCTTCAAAACCCGCAACTTTAGGCTCCCTAACCCCAAACACTTAAACTCCGAGCCCTTCCCTTGCAGAACCGCTTCTGCGGCTCGAAGCAACGACTGGCCGCGCCGGGCGTGGCGGCCCCATCAATCGTCCGAAGCTTCTTGGGATTTGGGCTTGAGAGCATGAAAGGACCCAGAGAGCGCAATACCCCTTAAATAAGGAATATACCTTAAACTATAGGGGACTTAGCATTATCATTTAAGGTATAGTCCTTAATTAAGGGGTATTGGGCTCTCTGGGGATGAGTAATTAGAATAGGGTTTGGGGGGTTCCTTTATAGGGTTCCTTAAAGGGTTCTATACGGGCTACTATAAGGGTTTAGGTTTTAGGGGCCTTAATAGTTAGTATAGCGTTTCGGGGTATTTTGATTCTATAGCCATAGTAAGGAACCCCCAAAATAATATTGGTAATTATTTAAACTCCAAAATTATGTTTTACAGGGCTTCTCCAATGGTTCTATAAAAGTGTCAGAGGTTGTGCAGTTTCGGGAGTATCTATTGTTAGTTAGGGGTTTAGTAGGGGTTGAAGGGTTCAGGGGTGGGGCTTGTGATGCTTTTGAGTCTGACAGTCCAGGTTTTGTTGGTCTAGGGCGGTGAAAGCCCAAACTGGTGTGTATCTGCTTGTGTTGGGATATTCGCAGGCTTAGGCTTGTAAGGGTTGTGCTGCTTTTTGTGCGGTCATGTGTAGGCGTTCGGGCACAAACCCTAAACCCTAAAAAACCCAACAGTCCAGCAAGAGTTGGGGATGGGTGTAAGCTTCTCTCCATGGGTTTGTTTCCTACCAGCGTCCCTCTTCACACGAAGCCCTCGCCCAAAGAATCCCGAAACCAAGACCATGAGAGCAAACATCTGAGAACACAGGGGAAACAGAGAGGATGGGAATAAATGCAAGATCTTTTGCATGCCCAGGTGCCGTGCCACCCGAAATTGGGCGCCGTATCCCTGCAGTGGGGGCCTTATATACATTCAGAATTCGTCCTCATCAACCTCTAACCAATCCCAGGCCGTGCCTAAACCCCAGGCTAAGCTGCAAACCCTGCACCCTAATTTGATCTTGCGAGTGGGCATCTGTCTAGGAGTCTAGGATATGAGAAGAGGGGTCCTAGGAAGGGAGACTCGGGGTGGGGGGGGGGAGGGTTTGTCGGGGGGAGGGTTTGTCGGGGTTTGAGTCTACAGCTTGGGGTGTGCGGGTTTTTGGGCTTTAGGGTTTGGGGTTTAGGGTTTAGGGGTTCAGGCTTTGGGGTCTAGGGTACCGGGAAGAGGGTTTAGGGTTCAACAATCCTTAGCAGCCTTAGCAGCAGTGTTCCTGCAAAGTCCGGGTGCTTTCGTCGTGCGACAAAGCTCCAGAAGCTAGTAACTAGACTCTGACTATAACTGCCGTCTCTAGCTGTTCCTTAGGGACGACATGAACCCGAAAAGGTTTCAGGGCTCATATACCATACCGGGATTCATAGTATAAGGGAATAGGGCGCCTGCTTTTAAGGGTCATCTCGTCCTTAAGGTTTCGGAGACCCTAAATCGACTAAACCCTGAATGGTATAAATCCAAATTCTCGGCTGGGCGCATAAGCCCCGGTCCCTGACCTGGCTTGGAACTCGGTTTGGGGCTTAGGGGATGGATAGCTCTTATGGTTTGGGCCTTTGGGTAGACTAGGGCTAGGGTTTGCGGGGGGGATTCCTTTTTCCAGCATGCGCTCAAGATAGTTTATAGACTCTTCATCTGGGTGAATGATAGCGTACAGCGGATCTGACTGTATCTCGACCGGAGATGGGTATGGGATTAGGGCAGCAGGTGTAGTTTTGAAGGGAGCTGTTGCTGGATCTACACTGAGTATGATGTCCAAGGCCCCCAGCTGCAACTGCTAAGTGCGATAATGAGAACAGCTGCATGCAACAATCAGACTGACGACCGACTGGATGACTTCAACACGGATTACCACACCACAACGATTGCCAGCAGCATCTGCGGTGGCGGCGCTGCCGCCACCACCGCCACCACCACCACCACCACCCCCGCCGCCGCCGCCGCCGAAACACGGCTGCTATTCACACTCGCCGTGCTCAATTGTCGGTAGTTGGTTTTACCGACAGCTGTGTTTATCACTTACTATCATCAGCTGTTCCGTCTCAAACCGGGCCAGCCGCGCTAGCCCGACAATCTTCGAGTGACCGGAGCCTATGCATGGGTATCATGTCCCGGAGTCGTATAGAGAGAGCCCTGAACCCATAAATCCCAATCCTTGAACCGCAAGGGGATGTGGCAGACCTATGTCGGCCCCGAGCACGAACTGGGGGAATGGCTGGGCCAATGCCGCACGTCTTGATTAGCGGGTTGCTTGGGAGGATTTATAAGGTTTAGTTTAGGGTCCAGCGCGTTTGGTTTGAATTGTGCTGAATGTCAATTGCTGTCTTTGAAACTGCCACTCTCCCTGCTGCTAGCAGTGTTCTTTCGATGGCGTCGTTGTCATGCTTCATGCTAACCTAGCAAGGTCTCCGGCAGCACTAAAGCTCCAAAGCCATTAGTCCCGAAATCCTTAAACCCATCCGAAACTTCTGCAAACCCAAATCCCCACACCACCTGAGCCCTAAACCCAAATCCCCCAAGCCTGCGACCCGCAATTCTGGTCCCGAACCCATGGTCTGGTTTAGGGTTCAGGGTTCAGGGTTTAGGGTTTATAAGGTTTAAAGGGTTCGAGATTCAGGTCCCGAACCCATGGTGTGGTGCTTCGGCCCGGACTTCGCGCTGCTTCGGGCGCTGTGGCCGGATCCTTGTAGGGTTTAGGGTTTAGGTTTCGGGTTTCGGGATTAGGGTTTAGGGTCTTTTGGGTTTGTAGAAAGCCCTCGAAAGCTTGGACAAATCGAGCATCGAAATTGGATGATCTGTGCTGGTATGTCCTGTAAGTAGCCTTTTAGGACCATGAGTGTCCTACTTTATACTCCAACCCTAAACCCTAAACCCTAAACCCCTAAACCCTAAAAATACTAGCTTTGGGAGGTTTCCGGCGCTTTGTCGGCAGGTTTTTCGGATCTGGGGTCTCAGTTATCAAATACCCTAAACCCTAAACCCTGAACTCTGAACTCTAGTCTAGGGGTGTCAGGGGGTAGGGATTCTTTTTGGGGGGGGCTCAGGTCGTTCTAACCCGGGGCATCCTGGCCTGGGCCCGACGTCTTCGGTCTAGGACATTTTCAGGTGGGTAGCTACTGTTATAGGAGCCTTATAGAAGGTCCACATACCTTATAGAAGCCCTATATGCCCAAAACTCCCCAGCTGTATTCAGATCTCCCCATCATGTGGGCAGCTCTCTAAATGAGGCTCCCCTTTTTTCTTAAGGACGACATGAACACTAAAAGGTTTTAGGGTTCATTTTGGCATATAGGGACTCATAGCAGAAGGGAATAGGGCGCCTACTTCTAAGGGCCACGTCGTCCTTAAGGTTAGGTCCCCAATATAGTACGGCACCCTGATAAAAAGGACCCCCAAAGGGACCCTAATTTAGAGAACTACCCATATCTATGCTCGTGAGGAGTTTGAACCCGACAGAAGCTGCAAGGCCAGCAGATCGAAGGCCTTAAAGCCTCTTAGCCGTCAAGTTAAGAAAGCCCCAGCAACATGCAACTTGTAACACCCAGCGACGAGTCTATAGTAGGCGGGTCTATGTCGATGGATGCAGTTATGTGTATGTGTGTGTGTGCGCATTTGTGTGTATGTGTTTATTTACATACGTTCATTGACTGGCTCACATGATTCACTTCCCGTACTTGCATATCTACATACCTACTTGCCTGCCTGCCTGCCTGCCTGCCTGCCTACTTACTTACCTACCTGCATACATACATAGATAAGTGCATGCAGATGTATGAATGTGCTTTCAGAAGTGCTCACATCCGCAACAGAAACCACCTCGTCCTTCGGAAGGGCGCTTGGACGCCGGTCGGATTAGCGTCGGATCTCGTTACCCAGCGCACCTGACTTTACCCGGACCCTGCCCCTTTCTTGGACGTTCTTGGGTTATAAACTCGTAGACTAGAGAAGCGAGGCGCTTTCGGGTCCGCGTCGACCTGGACGGATTTCCCGACCCGTCAGCCCAAACAGCCCCCTAAACCCTACACCCTAAATCCTAAACCCTAAACCCCTGAACCCTTAAACCCCTAAACCCATAAACCCCCTAAGCCCCAAATCCTAAACCCTAAATCCCTAAACCCTAAAAACCCCTAAACCCCTAAACCCATAAACCCCCTAAGCCCCAAACCCTAAACCCTAAACCTAAAAACCTAAACCCCTAAACCCCCGAAGCCCGAAACCCTCTGCCAGGCTCAACGCTTGCTTCACGCTGCCCGAGCCGCGCTCTCCCATTACGCAATGCCCGAACCCGGTGTCGAGGCCAGGGTGGCCAGGGTTCCTTCAAAGGGTTCCTTAAAGGGCTCTATAAGGTTTTAGGGTTTAGGGTTTAGGGTGTGTCGAGGTTTGGGGTTTGGGGGTTCCTAGAGGTTTAGGGTTTAGGGGTTTAGGGTTTAGGGGTTTAGGAGTGTTAGTGTAATGTAGGGGCCTGAATAGTTAGAATAGGGGTTTGGGCGTTCCTTCAAAGGGTTCCTCAAAGTGCCTCTATAAGGGCCGCTATAAGAGTGTAGGGTTTAGGGGTCGCAAAAACGGTTGATGATAGAAATCCTGCAACACCGAAAAATAAGGAATATACCCATAGTTCCCGTAGTTCAGGGTCCTTGAGGTAGTGCAGGATTTATATCATCAACTGTAGGGTTGAGGCTTTTGGGGGTGCAGGGATTCGGGTTTGAAGGGGGTTTAAGGGGGTGTGGGTTTGGGGGGTGTAGGATGTAGGGTCTAGGTGTTTCGTAGGGGTTTGGGCGTGGGCTGCGGGTTGCGCTTTTAGGCTTTACTGTAGGGTTTGACATCACGGCTGCTTGCGCCTGAATATGTGTAACACAGATGATAAGGGCGATGGTGATGATGATGGGGGCGATGCTGATACCGGGATGGGATGGCATTTTTCGTTTGGGCCGCAGCTGTTATGCCTGGAGTGGAAGTGGGATTCAGCGACGGTATAGTCGACTTCAAACATCATCCTAAACCCCGAGCCCCCAAACCGGAAAGCCGCAGTCTACAGCCCTAGACACCCTAAGCCCCAAACCCCAAAGCCCTAAATCCCTAAACCCCCCAACGCCTAAAACCCTAAACCCTAGACCCTAAACCCTCAACCCTAAACGCTAAAAAAAACCCTAAGCCGTGTGTTTGTTTCTGCTTGACTGTGCCAGGTACTGCCTGGACCTGACCAAGGGCCAACCCTGGCCTGGGCCTGAGTTTTCAAAGTGTTTAGGGTTTAGGGTTTTAGGGTTTAGGGGTTTAGGGTGTAGGGGATTTAGGGTTTAGGGGGTTTAGGGTTTAGGGTTTCAGGTTTGGGGCTTTGAGGGTTTTGAGACTCTAGGGTTTAGGGAGTTTCGGGTTTCGGGTTTTGAGGGTTTTCAGGGTTTAAGGTTTAGGGTTGCATATCTTCTCTTCGGGAGGTCTTTTGAGGAAGTTCCCTGAAACCCGCATGAAGGCCGAGTCTCTGGGTACCGAATCACGCAAACAGGATATTTATTAAACATGATATTTATTAGAACTATATATATATATAGAGAGAGAGAGTAGTTGTTATTATTATTGTTGTTGTTATTCGTATTACGATTATTATTATTATTATTAGTATTATTACTAGTGTTATTATTATTATTTTATTGTCTTCTTCTTGTTTTTATATTTATAGAGAGAGAGAGAGGTAGAGTATGAAGCCTTATATTCTCCCCAACAGTAGCCCTAAGTTCGTACACCCCCGAAAGGTCAATGTCCGGGGGCAGGGGACCCCTCTTCCCCCCCTTCCCCACGCATGTTGTTCTCTCTTTGCCTCGTGGGACATCGGAAAGTACCCAAACCTACTCTGCAAAGCCCTCAACTCGAGACCCTCAAAAATCCTAAACCCTAAACCCCTAAACCCTAAACCCCTAAACTCTAGACACTCAAAAATCCCAAACCCTAAACCCCTAAACCCTAAACCCCTAAACCCTACACCCTAATCTTGAATCTAGACCCTCAAAAATCCTAAACCCTAAACCCCTAAACCCTACACCCTAATCTTGAAGTAAGGCCACCCTCTTGACGGAAGCCCAAACCCTGAGTCAGGATGCTGTCGGACATGCAGCACCTAAAGAAGGCCACTTCCTCTTCAAAGTAGATCCCTGAAAAAGGGGTTCCTATAAAGTACCCTTTAGTGGTCTAGGGTCCCAAATTAGGGGATCTACTTTCTAGATTTCTTCCGTTTAGGGTCCCAAATTAGGGGATCTACTTTCTAGATTTCTTCCGGGGGTCTGGGTTAGGATCAGTCGCGGGGCTCCTTTCAGGGGCTCTAGATGGCTACTCTAAGGGTTCCCGGCTGGTTCGGTTGGAGTTTTGGGGTTTTAAAGAAGGTGTCTGAAGATCGTGCAGTTAACAGAATCGTCTCTAGAACCTGCTCTAAGGTTTGAGTGGGATACAAATATGGCATCGTTCAACAGTGGCGTCGTTTAGTCTTTTGGCCGCCGAGGTGCGTGCTATCTAGACCGGGTTGTGAACAGAATCCGTGGTTGGACTCTTCATCTATGTTCTCACAGTTCTGCGTTTAAACTACTTGGAGGTTCATGGGACTTGATAAAGTACAGTTATAAGTACCTTAATTGGGGTTATGAGTACTTATGGGTATAGTTACCTTATTTATAACCCCAGTTACTAAGTCCCATGAACCTTTAAGTGGAGCACCGTCGTGGCAAGGGTTCCTGCCAGTCCGGCTGTGGGTTGAAGCATGAACCATGGAACGGGTCGGGCCAGGATCAACCCTAAAGAACCGAAAATGGAGGCCCAAATTGTCAGAAATGGCTCTTGGGGGTCTATTACAGTATTAATATGGAGGTGTTATTATTGTTGGGCCTATTTTGTTTTGCCTTTCTTTTGGGCCTGTGGCCAATGACTCTCAGAGGTGTATGCATGACTAATCATGGCTCAGACCTCCAAACTACGCCCCTAAACCCTAAAACCTACGCCTCTCAGGTGTTCTCCGGTCTGCAGCAAACGAACAGCGACCTCATCGCTGAGTACAATAAGCAGCTGGGAGTCGAATACCCTACAACAAAAAACCCTAAACCCGTAAAACCCTTAAGCCCCTTTCCCCTAAACCCCTTGACTTACAAAACCCGTGAAACCCTAAACCCCTTAAGCCCTAAATCCTAAACCCTGAAACCCCTTAAACCCTAAACCCTGAAACCCTAAACCTCTTAAACCCTAAACCCTGAAACCCTAAACCCCTGAACCCTGGGCCTTCCGAAGCCCTACTTGGAGGGTCGGGGGACTTAGCAAGTAAGTAGGGTTCCTGAACCCAAACCCCCGGGGAGGATCCAAAAAGTAGATCCCTTTGGGGATCGGGGTGTTCCTGAAAGGGATCTCTAGGGGTATAGGGTATATAGGGTTTAGGGTCTAGGGCTTTGGGTTTAGGGTTTAGGGTTAGGGTTTAACAGGGTATCGGCGGTAGATCCTTTTATAGGGGGGTGTTCCTGTAAAGTACCCTTCAGTAGCTAGGGTCCGAATTTAATTAAGGGATCTACTTTCTGGGTCCTCCCGAAACTCTGGGAAAGGGCTTTTGAAAGGGATCCTTAAAGGAATCTCTATGGGTTCTAGAAGGGAGGTCGGGGGACTTAAGAGTGGTAACCTTATAGAGCTATAAGTATCAGAACCCCAGTTGCAGTTAGGAGAGCTATTAGGGAACCCATACGGCTAAGCCATACGGCCACTGCGTACGTACTTACTACAGTAAGTCCCCCGACCCTCTTTGCCTACTCTCAACCCACAACAACCGTAAATTGAAATTCCGCAAACCCCCAAACACCCAAGCCCTAAACCGTACGACCTGCCTCAAAGGTTCATGGCACTTTGTAGCTATAGAATTTTCTTAAGGTAACTATACTTATAATTACTTATAGCCCCAATTCAGGTACGTATAACTGCACATATTAAGTCACATGAACCTCCAAGTAGAAAGTAGATCCCTTTGGGATGGCTTCGAGGGTAGATCCCTGCATCGGGGGTTCCTGTACAGTACCCTTTACTAGTAGAGGGTCCCAAATAAGGGGATCTGCGTTCTAGATACTCCCGTGGGTCTGGGTAAAGGCATCTATGGCGGTTTAGGGTTTACAGAGGTTTCGGGGGTAGATCGCTGTATAGGGGGTTCCTATATAGTGCCCATCGGTAGTATAGGACCCCAATTTAGGGGTTCTACTTTCCAGATGCTCCCCGGGGTCTGGGAACCCTTAATGCCAAGGCGTGCAAACAACCACCAGCAGCTCCTCGCGCAGCTCAAGGAAGTCAACATGATGATCCAGCTTCCTGACTGCAACGCTGTAAGAGCTTTCAGAGGCTTCTTGAAAAGTTCCTCTTTATGGGGTGCTACTGATGATATAAATCCTTAAGGCCCCTAAACTATGGGAATTATGGTATATTCCTTATTATGTGTACTGCAGGAGTTATACCATCAACCCTAAACCTTAAGCCCTAAACCCTAAACCCTAAAGTATAGGGACTGCAGGAGTTATATCATCAATCGTATGAATGTTTTAGGGCAGAGGCTCCTGGGGCTTGAAAGGTCAATGCCCTGGATTTCCATATCTTTGTTTAGCGGACGGTACCCTAAACCCTAAACCCCATTAAACCTTAAACCCTAAACCTGAAACCCTAAACCTAAACCCCATTAAACCTTAAACCCTAAACCTTAAACCCTAAACCTTAAACCCAAAACCCTAAGCGCTAAACCCTTCGCCCTTGAGAAGCCCTTATAGCCACCTTGTTCAGGGTGGAATCTATACTTAAAGGTTCATGGGACTTAGTAACTAGGGCTGTTAATAACTAAGTGGCACTTTGGAAAACTTGTAAAATTTCTCTTATGGTTCCCATAGAGGTAATTATTCATAAATAATTTTGGGGGCCCCGAAACTAGAACCCAGATAAGGTAGCTATACTTATAACCCCAATTTAAGGTACTTAGAACTGCCCCAAACCCTAAACCCTAAACCCACGGAAACCCTAAACCCTAAACCACGGAAAGCCTAAACCCTAAACCCTACTTTCTAAGTCCCATGAACCTCCAAGTACCAGAAGCCCTCAGCTCTGCCTGGAGCCTAAGACCCTTTCAGGGTTCCTGAACTGTAGGTCTCCTTATGTAAGTCCTAAACCCTAAACCCTAAACCCCTAAACCCCTAAACCCTGAACCCCTAAATCTCTAAATCCTAAACTCTAAACCCCTAAAAAACCCTAAGCCCTAAACCCGATGAAGAGGTAGAATTGTTTGGGGTTGAGGCAAACCCTGAGTCTGTAGGCTTCAGGCTTCCCAGACCCCCCAGAGGATCTAGACAGTAGATCCCTTAATTTTGGGGGCTCCTTAAAGGCATCTATAGGGCTCTAGGGTTTCATATGAAAGGGTTTAGGGTTTAGGATCTAGACAGTAGATTTCCTAATTTGGGACCCTAACTACTAAAGGGTACTGTATAGGAACCCCCTATAAAGGGATCTACTTTTTGGATCGTAACGGGGGTTCTGGGTTCAAGATTAGAGTTATTGAGGGTTTAGGAAGAGGGCTTACAGGTAGGATCGATGCTTGGGGGATAGAGTTTTAGGATTAGGCAAACCCTGCTGTAGACCCTCAAGGCTTGTGTGCCGAAACACTATCCCAGACCCCCGGCGGGAGGATCCAAAACGTAGATCCCTTAGAGCCTTTAGTAGTATAGGGTCCCAAATGAGGGGGTTCTGCTTTCTAGATCCTTCCGGGGGTCTGGGATAACTCAAAGCCCAAAGCTCTGAATCCCTTTCCCAGACCCCGGGGAGGATCTAGAAAGTAGATCCCCTAATTTGGGACCCTAACTACTAAAGTGTACTTTATAGGAACCCCCTTAGGGGATCTATTTTTTAGATCCTTTTGGGGGTCTGGGAAGGATCTTGCATGGAGGAT
>CAJNJA010092674.1:0-19601 GCA_905231915.1 Symbiodinium necroappetens
AGGGTTCTTATTATAATTACAAGTATTAAGGAATATACTTGTAATTATAATAAGAACCCTAATTCGATTTAAGGTCTATTCCTTAATTAAGGGGTTTTGGAGTCCCTGGATTCTAAGTTTATCTTGGACTCCGCAGCTCTAACAGATTTTAGGGTTTAGGGTTTAGGGAATTTGGGGTTTAGGGCTTAGGGTTTAGGGGGTTTAGGGTTTAGGGTTTAGGGGGTTTAGGGTTTAGGGTTTCTGTTAAACAGCTGAGTCCCGACACCGAAGAAAAACCATAGCACCCGCAGAGTGCAGGGTGCAGGAATGAGGGTAACTACAGCTGCAAACCGGGTTTGGGGTTTAGGGTTTAGGCTTTAGGGTTTAGGGTTCTGACTGAATCCTACGTCCGTACACCCAACGCCAGTTCACGTTTTGATATGACCATTTGTTCTGGATCGTTGTTTTCCTAATATAGGGGCCTTGATAATTAGAACAGGGTTCGGGGGTATGTTACTGTTTCAATTTCTCAAATACGGAGCCTCCCCAACATAATACGTACAGGTAGTCATTAAGGCCCCTAAACCCTAAACCCTCAACCCTAAACCCTAAACCCTAAACCCCCGCTATTACTTTGTGGCTTGGAACCGTGTCAAGTGTCTTGAATCTTGCTCGACCCTACTCCTCCATTTGGACCTAATTTAGGGGGTCGGGAGAAGGTTTAGGGTTTAGGGCCTTTAGGGTTTAGGGTGTGGGGCCAGTGTAGGGTTTAGGGTTTAGGGCTTAGGGTTTAGAGCCCCGATGTAATACTCACCATGGTATTCTCCACAGCCCGATTCTAGCGATTACAGTTCCTATGCGCCTGTTGAGGATCCCAGGCCTTGTTGTAGTGTCAACCCAGAGACTCCAAAACCCCTTAATTAAGGAATATACCTTAAATTATAATAAGAACCCTCATAAGATTTAAGCATATTCCTTAATTAAGGGGTTTTGGAGTCCCTGGGAAGCTTTGACACCGATGGTGTCACGTGCAACGCTCTCTCTCCAACACTTCAGTGCACCGCTGCAGACCACCTGTTTGGGGTTCGGACGACTAGGGTTTCCTTCCTTTGCGGAATCGACAGGGGGTAGATGTTCGCGACGGTTTACCACTTTAACACTCAGGACTTAATTCCTTCATCGCCTTCGAAAGCCTACAATGGCAGCTAACCTATCGCGGAAGCAAGCTCTCAAAACTTGAACGCCAAAGACCTAAACCCTGACCCTAAACCCCAAACTCAACCCTTAAACTCTCAAGCCTGAAACCCTAAACCCTCAAGCCTTAAATCCTTAGGCCCTGCCTGGACCTAAACAACCTACCTTTGTACGGAATTCTGTAAGGAAATCATAGTAAGAAGCCCTTAGGCTCCATGTGCCCAAATAGTATATAATATACATTGGCCCCCAGAGTACCTAAAAAGGGACGACTTCAAGGCCCATGTATATACCGGGTAAGCGGTCACGCTGATCAATTCTCAGCCGTCGGAACCTCGTCTGGTGAAGCGCTAACAAGACCGACAGACTGAGCTCAAGCGACGAAGCCGATTGCAGGAGACCATCCGAGTCCTCGGAGCGAATACCACGGAGACCCAGAGGCGATCTGCAACGAGAAAGCAATCTCAGCAAAACTTTAAACAAGTCGCAGCAGCCATCCGCCTGCCTGCACAAACTGTGAAGCCAGATCATCCGGCTGCTGAACAGCATCGAGGCAGACCCGTCAGACGTTCAGCACGCAACATTCAAACGAGACCACGAAAACTCGTAGCAGCCAACATTCACAGTAACTAAGAGCTGCCACTCAGCCGCCGAGGTTCGACGACGGAGGAATGCCAAGGATTTTGATCTTCGATTCCTAATAAGACAGTAGGTCTTCAAAATCGAAGAATAATCGAAACAAAATCGATCAACAATCCTAGAAAAATCGAACCCAACCACCGCGCCAAAGGCCGCCTCTGGGGTCCCCCGACCCAAGTACCCGTTTAATTTTGTTTAGATTTCTTCTGGCGCCTCGATGATTTCAGTTTCCGATTTTTTATCTTTATTCGATTTTGCGGATTTTTGTTCGATATCACCGTTTGAAAATCGAAAAAATCGAAATTAAATCGATGAAAAATCGGAGAACATCGCACACAACCGCCGTGCCACAGGCCGCCTTTGGGGACCCGGGTACCCCTTTGATTTTTTTCGAGTTTTACTCAAAAAGATTTTTTTGAATTTTTTCTGACGCCTCGATTATAAGCAGAACTATGTTGATTTCACGTTGTTTATTGATATTTTCATATTTTTGATTTTCCTCGTGCCTGAGGAGCCCCAGCAGCCCCACTCCACGGCCTCCAGAACAAGGCTGGGTGGACGGCTCTCATGGACACTGCCCGTTACAACCAGCCGGAGGCCGTGAAGGCCAGTCTGAAGCACAAGCCGCAGCTGGACCTTCAAGACAAGATTGGAGCAGCGGCGTTGTTTATGGCAGTCGATAAGATGACGCGCATGGCCCCGACGCGGCCGCGGCCATGGTCGAGGCGCTGCTCCGCGCGGGCGCAGCCGTGGACTCGGCCAACTTTGCTGGGGTGACGCCGCTCATACGGACAGCGATCTGGGGCCGCGCGGCGGCTGCGGAAGCGCTGCTCCGCCACGGGAGCCGCATGCGACGCCAAGGCAAAGATCAACAGAGAGCTCGAGAGGATCTACGACCGACTCTGCCCGGAGGAGCAGCGTCCCAGCAAGGTGGCTGTGCGTCGACCATGATGCTAGAACAGGACCGCGAAATCGTCTCCTTTTTCTTGTGGGGCGATCGCAGAATCACCTTCACCTTCTCCGGGTGTGTGGGTCCAGCGAGCTTGAAGGCCCTGGTGCTCAAAGCAGCGGGGCTATGTCGAGGGCCTCAGCACACGGCAACACCGAGAGACGAGAGACACGATGAGACATGCACTTGCAATGCAGTCAAGTCATGAGTGCAGGCTCATCGTGCGAGCTGTACGAGTCTGCGTTCGATCGAGTCCAAGCACCTAGAAACAAGTAAAACTCCCCCTGTCACTCTACCCCGCCAGGATGTCCACTGGCAGAAAATTCAGCCCGAGCTGGACGGAACTCGAGTCTCACCGAGAGTCGCCTGTTGAAGGCATTCGGCTGGTACGAAGCCCAGGTCCAGGAAGCAGTCATTTCTACCCTCACGCGACGGTCCTGATTGGCCAACCGACCCGACTGCCAAGGTCAACTATGCCTGGCAAGTCCAGTGAGAGAGGACGAGGCGAAGGTAGCGGAGTTGCTACAGTCCGCGACGACGCCGAAAGCGGACGTGGCAGCAGCGGTCGAGCGCAGCAAACATTGACTGTCGATCTCCATGCATCGCCTGTTGTTGTTTCTCAGTCGTAAGCTCCTTTGTTCGGCCGGGACCGTGGCATGGGACACCACGGTAGGATCGTCTCCCAGCGAGACGGTACCTAATCTAGGAACTCCCTTGCTAAATTTCTTCCTTGAATACCTGCTGGGTTTCCGGTTTAAGAGTGGGGTTTCGGGTTTAGCTTCAACGGCGCGGCTTGCGTTTGGAGCTCAGGCTTAAGATGTTCGCGTCTTGAGTTGTCTGTTTAGCGAGTTGTTCTGCAACGGTGCCGCTGCGCGATAGATAGGTCTTTCGCCTGTGTGGTGAAAAATGCGCTCCATGCACTAAGGGTATGCATATAAAGCCCGAAGCCTTAAATCGCAAGCCGTACGCCGAATCCCACCATAAACCCCAGACCGTACTACAGATGCAGGGCAAAGGGTCTTGAACTTGAGTTCGGGTTGCCAGTCCGATGGTTAGCTGCAGGACGGGGCTTGGGGCTTTGGGTTTGTTGTTCAGGGCTCACGTCCGTTTTGAAAGTCTGTCGTGCATCTGCACATCTCCCACGTCCCTGCATGGCTTGCCAATCTGTAAGTACTCGTAGCTCCTGATCATGGATCTTGCGCAATGAAGCCCCTATCACAAACCCTAAGTAGCCTGAGCTCAACAGGCCAAGCCGTAACCGTTGGATGCATACTCTATCATAATCCAAAATGCGGCCAAGAACGGTCCCTTGAGCAGCAGTGTCCGGCATACTGCCATCATGGAGGGGGCCGCGAGGGGCCAATCCCACGATCGGTTTATATTTTTTTCAGGGATTGACAATGGCTTGCCTTGGTTTCTTTAACAGCATTTGGGTTTAAGAAGCCTTCAGCCCTAAACTCTAAACCTTACAGGGTGTCTTCCCTAAGCCCTAAACCCTAAACCCTCGACCCTAAAGGACCCTAAATTTTAAATGTAAACTTAATGTAAACGTTATAAGCCCTAAACCATAAACCCTGCACTTTATAAGCCTTAAGCCCTAGACCCTAAATCTTAAGCCCTAAATCCTGTGGAGCTAGGGATTTCTTTTCGGGTTTCCTATTAAGGAGGAGCCTACCAACGCTGGTCTCTTAAACTGTCACAGATTGGACAGTTTAGGGGTTAGGGGTGTAGGGTTTAGGGTTTGGGGTTTAGGGTTTGAGGTTAGGGGTTCAGGGTTTAGGGAACCCGTATATTCGTCTAAGATGCATAAATCTCCGCGATAGAGCCTGCGAAAACCTTAAACCCGGAAGGGAACACACCCGAGTGATTGCCTGTTCGCTTCTGGGGAAGCAGGAGCTGATGGTGTCCAAGGCCCTTCGCGTCCGGCTTCTGGATTTGAGGGCTTAGGGGTTTAGGGGTTAGGGTTTAGGGTATAGGCGTCAGGGTTTAGGGTATAAGTAAGTTTAGGGTTTAGGGTATAGTAAGTTTGGGTTTTAGGCGCTTAGGGTTTAGGAACGGTGTTAGGGACCTTTTGCCCAAAGGATCTCAATCATCTATATAGTAGATAGTAGGGTTTAGTAAGTTTAAGGTTTAGGATGGTTCAGGGCTGAATTACTAACATGGTTTGCGGAAGTATGTGGGGACCTAGGACCCTTTGGATCCACAAAGATGTTATACGGCCACTGCGAGAGGACTAGTTAGATCTTCTATGGTTTTTGACAGGGTTTTCCTTTGGTTTAGGGTTTCGCGGCTTTGTGGTTTGGAGGCTACGGGTTTGAGGAGTGCTCTAGGGTTGCAGGGTTCGGGTTTAGCTTGTTTTCTCGTACTTGCGCTAGACTCCAGAAAAGCTCAGGGCGGTGAGCATCCCGGAGTCTCGGAGGTTCAGAGTTCATACGCTCTAGGGTGTAGTTCGGGAATAGACATTACAGAGTACCATCCTTCTCTCAGCCAAGAAGAGAGGAGCGCTTTAGATGATTGACTG
This sequence comes from Symbiodinium necroappetens, assembly GCA_905231915.1. Lineage (NCBI taxonomy): Eukaryota > Dinophyceae > Suessiales > Symbiodiniaceae > Symbiodinium > Symbiodinium necroappetens. Next base: position 5,283 of record CAJNJA010092674.1, read on the forward strand.
CCCTCGTCTAATGTCTCCTCTTGAGCATATTACACGTACCCATATCGCCCCTACTTCGATTCACATGTGGTTTAGGGTTTAGGGTTCAGGTAAGCTGTGCAATGCTTTTCAGTCGTCAGTGTTGCGATTCGTAAACCCTGTACAAGATGCATAGCTGCAAACAGCTTGCAGTCCTTGGCAACTTAGGGTAAGCAGAAGGCTGGGATAGACTGTACATCCCGAGGACCTACTAAAAGCAGATGGGTAGTTCTCTGAATTAGGGCCCTGTTTTGGGCCCCAATATAGTACGGCGCCCGTTTAAAAACAAAAAAAACAGTCCCAAAAGGGACCCTAATTTAGAAAACTACCCAGATGGTAGAAGCAGTAGCTATAGGTAGGCCCCGAATCGCTGGAAGGATCGGAGGCTCCAGGTCCTTTACTTACGGACCCCAGGCCCTGAACCCTAAACTCGAGGCCCTAATTTAGGGTTTAGGGGTTTAGCGTTAAGGGCTTAGGGTTTAGGGCCCTAAACTCGCAGCCCCCTTAGCCCTACACCCGAAACCCCAAACTCCAAGCCCTAACCCCTAAACCCAAACCGGGAACCGACGCTTTGGTGTTTACGGCCGCTTACGGCTGAGGGATGAAGGTTCGGTTGGGGTTTAGGGGATGAGGGTTTAGGGCGCAGGGCTTCGGTATCTAGGGCTGAAGGTTTAGGGTTTAGGGTTTAGCGGTTGGGGTACAGGATCCCGTGGCTCTGGGGTTAGGGGTTAGGGTGTAGAATTTCGGGTGCGGAGGATTAGGGCAGGAAGGGAGAGCCGGCAGTCGCTAGTCGCCTGTGCATCCATTCCAAATTCCCCCAAGCTCCACACCACTCTAAACGCTAAGCCCTAAACCCCCAAACCCTAATAAACCCCCAGCCCTAAACCCTAATAAACCACCAAACCCTGATAAACCTAAACCCTAAACCCCCGATAAACCCCCAAACCCTTGTCAACCCCAATAAACCCTAAATACACCCTAATAAACCCTAAACCCTTCACCCTAATAAACCCTAAACCCTAAATAAACCCTAATAAACCCTAAACCCTAATAAGCCCTAAACCCTAAACCCTAATAAACCCTAAACCCTAAATAAACCCGAATAAACCCTAAACCCTAATAAGCCCTAAACCCTAACATCCTAAACTCCTAAACCCTAAACCCGAAAGCTTCCCCCAATGACCAGCACAGGCGCCAGGAAGCACCGGCTCGGCAAGAGATCCGTAGCGCCCAGCCCCTTACGCCGCAAGAGCCCCGAACTCTAAGCCCACTCCCATATATACTCTAGTTTTAGGGTTTAGGGTTTTAGGGTTTATAGGGTTTAGAATTTTGGGTTGAGAGTTTAGGGTTTATAGGGTTTAGGGTTTAGGGCCTTACCCTAAGCCCTCAACCCTCCCCGCCAAATCTTTTTTAGCCCCAAGCTCATAACACTGGTAACCCTAAGGCCCTAGCCCCTAGCCATACTAGAATCCGTATAGTACCCTGCAGTCGGTTTGGGAGTTAATGCAATCCTCCCAGAACTGATTGTATGAACACCTCGAAGAACCCTCGCGCAGCGTTGCAACAAGAGCACCCTAAAGCCTAAACCCCTAAACCCTAAACCCCTAAACTCTAAACCCTAAACCCCTAAAGCCCGAAAAACCCTAAACCACGAAAAGAGCTGCGTCCTGAGCCCATGGGCACCACGGCCCAAGCTGCCGAGGAGCCCCAGGCCAGCACGAAAGCTTGGTTTAGGGTTTAGGGTGTAGGAGTGCTTGTTGAGGTATTTTCGGGTTTTGCAGGCGCGTCTATATATTAGACAATGAGATGGTTATTCATCGGCGCGTAAGGCCTCTCTTAGGTCTTAGGACGTGCTAAGTGCTACTACTGTAGCCAGGGATTCTTCGTACTTCCAATGCACTGACAGGATACATCGGCTGCAGTACCCTATAGGGGCCTTAATAGTTACCTTTACTATTTTGGGGGGGTTCCTTGTTATACTTAAAGGACAATATACCCCAAAACCCAGAACTTTTACTCCGCAGCCCCAACCCCGTTCGTATAACATGTAGAGCCGTTTCACAACCCTGGTAGGCACCCTTCTGGGTTTAGGGTTTAGGGTAAGCCTTTATAGAGTGCTCATGAAACCCGAAATATTAGAGCCTAAACCCTATACCACTCAACGCTTGTCAGACAATACATTTTAGTAGCACGGCTGTAGGGATTGTTAGAGACTCCTCAGCGTTCCTCGTTCTATAGCGTGGGTGCAACCAAACATCTGTCTGAACACGCAGCCCTAAACCACTACAAGGGTTTTAAAGGGTCCTACACGGGGAGCTCTCGGTGTGCTTGTAACAAGTAACTGCATCCTTTTAAAAACCCAACACCCTAAAGGCCCTAAACCCTAGACCCCAAACCCTAAATCCTAAACCCTAACCCCTAAAACCCTAAACCCTAAACCCCTAAACCCAAAACCCTAAACCCTAAACCCCTGCGGCCAAACGGGACTGGCTTCCCGTATTCTTCCAAGACCACGCTCTGAGAACGGTGGCCTGCAGGATGCTCGTCAGACCAAGGCCGCGCAGTCTGCATGAAGTCTTGAGAGACACTGTAGAGGATCCGGACGAACCATTCCTTTGCGACAACCTCAAAGTCGTCCAGAAGCGGATGGAGGAGGTCTATACAAGCTATCCGAATCTCGTGAGAACAGGAGACATTTGTCAAGATGCAAGAAACGCTATGAAAGCGTGGTCAGTGGAGCGGTGGAAGGAGCTCTCAGACATCGAAGAGGATACGAGGATCCCTGGATTCGGATTCAACGCCAAGTCGAGGGTTGACGATTTAGACAGAGCACTAGAAGATGTTGGCGTCTGCGAGATGTGTACAGACTGGGACGTAGATGAAGAAAGAGAAAGCTTGAACTATTATAACCCGGTCTTTTGTGCCTACGGCATAAAGATGAGTTTGAGGAAAATGATCGGAAGTTCCAACCGCAGAGTCATAGTAGCCCCGACGAGATACTCCCACCTGCTGAACCACGTCGGATCGCATTGCATCCAATTTAAAAGGTCAAGCACCAAACATGGACGCCTTGCCATCCATTTCACCCATGAGTGTGACAAAGCCGAGTTGATCAAGAGATTTAGAACTAATGGAGTTTCTTTTCTGCAGTCTTCGGTTAAATTGAGAAATCCTAGAGCTTCGGGCTTAAAAAAAAACCCAAACCCCTAAAGCCCTAAATTAGTGTCCTGGTGTAATGTCAGCACCTCCAAGCCTCAGCTCTGAGTCGTTAAAACTGCTATATCCACCGCCCCTCAGGTTTAGGGGTTTAGGGGTTCAGGGGCTTTGGGGTTTAGGGGTTTAGTTAGGGGTTTAGGGGTTCAGGGGCTTAGGGCTTAGGGGTTTAGGGGTTCAGGGGCTTTGGGGTTTAGGGGTTTAGGCGTTCAGGGGTTTAGGGGTTTGGGAGTTTAGGGGCTTTGGGGGTTTAGGGGTTTGGGGGTTTAGGGGTTCAGGGGCTTTGGGGGTTTAGGGTTTAGGGGTTCAGGGGTTTAGGGGTTTGGGGGTTTAGGGGCTTTGGGGGTGTAGGGGTTTGGGGGTTTAGGGCTTTGGGCTTAGAACCTCTACTCTACAGGTGGCTCTTCGGCAGCACCTGCTCGCTGCAAAATAGCTGTCAAGGCCAGCGGAGGGCTTCCAAAGTCTGGGCCTTATAGGGTTTAGGGTCTAATGGTTTAGGGTTTAGTGGTTTAGGGGTTTAGGGTGTAGGGGTTTAGGGGTTAGCGGTTTAGGGCTTAGGGGTTCAGGAGTTTAGGGTTTAGGATATAGGGTTTAGGGTTTAGGGTTTAGGGGTTTAGGGCTTAAGGGCTTTAGGGGTTTAGTGGTTAGGGGTTCAGGGTTTAGGGTTTAGGGTTTAGGGTTGTGACCATCAACCTGCGGGTCAGAGTTCGTTAAGGGTGCTTCCAAGGGGTTCCCCTGGGTTGTGTCCTCGCCCGCAAGGCTCATGGGTGTGATATGTAAATTTATGAAGGTTGTGGGCGCCTCGATTAGGGGTGTAGGTAGATTTCTGCAAACCCTACCTACTCCTTCCACCAATTATCTCTTTAGGGTGCTGGGGTCTGGTTTGGGGTTTGCATAGGGCTATACTGTGCAATGTTCCGCTGTTGCATGATCAACCCCTTAAGGGTCCAAGTAGTCCTGACTTTTTGTTTTAGGTACCCGAGACGGCCCCAAAGTTCTTAAATCCTGGGTACTTTGACCCTTAGGGAATGTTCTGGCTGGCACTACAAAACAAACGAGACAAGCAACCGACAATAGAGCCGCATTGAGCAGTACAGGTAGGCTCCAGTGTTCGGACAGGCTTGTACAAGAGCTTTCTGATGCGTACACAACATATTTAAACTTCAGGAATTTTAGGCTACTTGGAGGTGTCGGCGACTTAGTAAGTATATAGAAATTTATGGACTTGAAAGTCTCATAACTCCAATCAGGATCCTGTTTAGGGCCCTTGTCAGTCTACTAGTTCCCTACTTACTAAGTCCCCCTATACCCTCTAAACAAGGGCTCCTTTACAGGGTTCCTAACCCCTACACCCTTTCAGGGATCTAAAACCCTAAACCCTAAATCCTAAACCCTAAATCCTAAACCCTAAACCCTAAATCCTAAACTCTAAACCCGAAACCCTAAACCCTAAACCTCTTAAGCAACTTAAGCCCTACTTCCTACGTCCGGTGGTCAGGGGTAGGGTTGGAACCTCCTCCCAAAAGGATCTGGGATCTCGGTGTAGGGTTTGGGATTTGGGGTTTAGGGTTCAGCTGTTTAGGGTTTAGGAGTTAGGGTTCCTTTTAAAGGGATCTATAGGGTTCCTTTAAAAGGATCTATAGGGTTTAGGGGTTTAGGGTTTAGGAGTTAGGAGTTTAGGGTTTAGGGTTTAGAGTACGTAGGTTTAGAGTGTAGGGTTTAGGGCCTTTGGGGTGCCTGTATAGGGTTTTGCGTGTCTTACACTGCCCTGTTGAATGTGCTACCCCGATTTCAAAAGTTCCACAATTATATAGTCGTCATGCCGCACAGGCTTCAGTATTTTTGCAGTTCAGGACCCATCATTGGGGAGTCTGCTAGCAGGCCTAGTGTGTCGTGTAAATATGGGACTCTAGAGTGCTTGGCCACGCTTCCGGTCAAAGCTTCAAACACTGGGGTTTAGGGTTTAGGGTTTAAGGCTGCCCATTCCCTTGGCAGCTCAGGAGTGAAAGGCAAATTCTACGAAATACAGGATGAGCTGGAAGCAAAATATGCTGTCCGCCTCGTGTCTAAGGCACGTGATGCGAAGGGAAGAGGCAAGGCTTTGGACGAATGGCACTGCAACCCGGTCGGGAGAGGCCGGGCGGACAAGCAAGATAAGGATGGAAGCGACTATACCATCCTCGGCTCGTTGCCACCCAGCAGAACCTTGTGTAGCATTTGCTGGATGGGTGGTCACTGGAAAGGCCAGTGCAAAGCCCGGGACCTCGCGTACTAAATGTACGAACCAGCGCTTGTGGTGTTGCAACCAAAGGAGAAAATCAGGGGTAGAAGTGTTAGTTGTATAGTATAGTCTCCATTGTAGTTCCTTTTTGGGGTTACCCTTTAGGATCGTTAACATAGATTTGGTTAAACAAAAAAGGAACTACAATGGAGACTATAGGTAAGCTCCTTTTAAGGGAACCCTAAACCCTAAGCCCTAAGCCCTAGACCCTAAGCCCTAAGTGGTAGTTATGAGGGTGTAGGGTTTAGGGTTTAGGGTAGGGTTTGGGGTCTAGGTTTCTTGATATAGGGTTTACCTGGACCCTAAAAGTATGTAGAACAGTAGCCTTTTGTGGGTTTTGGGCCATTATTTAACCTACTTTTTGGGGGGTTAGGTAGGGTTTAATAGGATCTAGGATACAAAAGGGCAGGGTTTAGGGCCTTGAATGACTGCGAGCGAGGAGATGTGGCCATTGCGTTTCGCGGATCGCTGGGCGGCTACATTTGCCAAGGTGAAATGGGATGCTAGAAGTTTGGGATTAGGGACAAGTACCTTGCAGAGATTACACGTTTGGGCTTGGTATAAAACCATGTCTATTTGATATCCCTGTCCCTGTCCTACGTTCCTCTTGTGGTTTTTGTGGTTCTTCGTTTGTCTTGTCCTCTTCGGAGGACGGTTTTCAGGATGCTACTCTACCAAGACCCTCCATCTACTCTCCATTCGACCCCAACTTGTTTAGGGTTTAGGGTTAATTTGGGACCATATACCCCTACTTGAGGGTACAAGGAGGGTCCTGGTATACGATCGTTGATTCCGTGTTCATGTCTAGGACATTTTCAGGTGGGTAGTTACCGTTATAGGAGCCTTATAGAAGGTCTGTATACCTTCTAGAAGCCTTATAGAAGCCCATAGAAGCATAGAAGCCCTAGTATACCCTAAACTCCCCACTTGTAGTTTCCTTTAATGAGGGGTCTGGCGGGCCCCTAGACCCTAAACCCTGAACCCTAAACCCTAAACCCTAAACCCTAAACCCTAAACCCTAACAAACCCTAAACCCTAACAAACCCTAAACCCTAACCCTAAACTCCTAAATCCCTAACAAACCCTAAACCCTAACGTTTTGTTCTCCCCAATCCCAGACCTGTGCTCTGCATCAAAGACCGCCCTCGTGGAATCCACGGTTGGGTTTAGGGTTCCTTGAAAGGGATCTCTAGGGTTTAGGGTTTATAGGTTTCCTTTAAGGGATCTTCAGGGTTTAGGGTTTAGGGGTTTAGGGTTTAGGGGTTTAGGGGTTTAGAGTTTAGCGTTTAGGGTTTAGGGTTTAGGGTTATGGAGCAGGTGCCAAGAGTATATCGGTGAGCATATATGGCACAAAGGAGATGTTCTGACTAAACCTCTCGAGACGCAATTACTGAATCGCTTATGCCGCGGTTATTCTGGTGATTTACGTTGTGTGAAACTCTACAGACGAAACCCTTTCAATACCCGGTGCAAGCCTGCACTGCCCAGATGAGGTCGTAAAAACCTAGCAGACAGCACTTGATTCTTCAACCCTACAGTACCGAGACGTACCGCGACCCCAAGCCCGACCAGTTAGACAACAGCCCTTAAAGCAAATTAGCTTCAAAACCCACACTTCCCTAAACCCTAAACCCTAAAGGCCCTAATGTAGGAAGCTGATTAAGAAACCCTGGGGCCTCTATTAGGGGTTCAATATGAATCCTCATATTTTGGGGTCTATAGGGCCAGGGTTTCTTAATCAGGTTCCTATTCCTACATTACTTAGACTTAAAGGAACCCTAAACCCTAAACCCTGAAACCCTAAACCCTTACAGGCGCCCTTACAAAAAAACCTGACTTAAACCATGCAAAACTTAAGAAAGACAAGTTAGGGTTTAGGGCTTAGGGTTTAGGGTTCAGAGTTCCTTTAAGTAATGTAGGAATAGGAACCTGATTAAGAAACCCTGGCCCTATAGACCCCAAAATATGAAAATTCATATCAAGAACCCCTAAATAAACCCTAAACCCTAAACCATAAACCCTAAACCCTAGGATTCATATTAAGAACCCCTAATAGAGGACGAACCGCACCGCCTTCTCGAGGCCAAGCCTGGGAGGCGTGTCAGTGGAAAGTTGCCTCCGCGGGAGGCCACGCGCTGTCGTGGGGTTTCGTTGTTGAGGGTTGAGGGTTTAGGGTTAGGTGGGTTTGAGGCTTTGTTTTAGGGTTTCACCGCTTGCAAGCACCAGAATCACAGTTATCAGGTAAAGACGTTGTTCGATGCTAAACCCACAGTCCGAGATCCTATACTGATTGGGCCTCGGGGTTTAGGCTATTCTGTTGTCGTTGGCAAAGAACGGCATAACCAAAAGCTACACAAGAAAGCTGATCACAATAGAATCCTGAGACTCCTGGTAAGACCCTTACGGAAACCCTCTAAACCCTTCTTCTGAAACCCTAAAGCCCTAAACCCTAAAGCCCTAAACCCTAAACCCCTAAACCCGAAACCCTAAACCGTTTAAACATTCTTAATGGGTGGAGGAACCTTTGGATGCAACCGTAAAAACTGCGATAAGCCATGTTTGGTGGCTTTCTGGGAGCTCCGAAGTTCTAAATCTAGCGCCCCTCCAATCCTTAACACTAAACCCTAAGCCCTAAACCCTAAACCCTAAACCCTAAGCCCTAAACCCCTGAACCCTGAACCCTGAACCTCAAACCGTAACCCTAAGCCCTAAACCCCAAACCCTAAACCCTTAACCCTAAAACCCCAAAACCCCAAACCCTAAACCCTAAACCCCCAAATCCTAAACCCTAAAGCCTAAAGCCTAGCCCGGGTTGCGAGGTGGATCTGACGGCTTCGACCCCGACAGCGCCGGCGGCTGCACGGCAGGCTCGGGGTCCGGAAGGAGGGTTTTGGGGTTTAGGGTTTGGGGTTTTGGGTTTTATAGGGTTTAGGGTTGTGGGGTCCTTTGATGGTTCCTTTAAGGGTTCCTTTAAGGGTTCCTGTAAGGGATCTATAAGGGAGCTATGAGGGTTGCAGGTTTAGGGATTCTGATGAGGTTTCAGGGTTTGGGGCTTGGGGGTTTGGGTCTGCAGAGTTTGAGTTAGGGTTTGGTGCGCACGCAAATGAAACAAACCACGCACGTCAGTCACGTGAGTACACATGTAGAATGTGTGTGCATACATGTCTTATGTGTATGTATGTATGTATGTATGTATGTATGTATGTATGTATGTGTGTATGTATGTATGTATGTATGTATGTATGTATGTATGTATGTATGTATGTAGAAATATATACACATACTCACGCACGCGTATACGAATGTAACACATAATTTTGACAGAGTAAATTCACATTGTTGTTCTCAGTGTGTGTGTGTGTATGTCTGCCTTCCTGCCTGCCTGCCTGCCTGCCTGGCTGGCTGGCTGGCTGGCTGGCTGGCTGGCTGGCTGGCTGGCTGGCTCTCTGGCTGTGTGTGTCTCGGTCGGGCTTGCGGTTTAGTGCGGCTTGGAATTTGTGGGTAGCTCCAGACAGAACTGGCAAACAACCGCAGGACAGGTTCGAGGGTGTAAGGGTTCCCTTTTTTTGTAGGGGGCTGCTGTAGGGCTTAGCCAGGCAATATGGATTTCGCATGGGCGGCGGTTTTGCAGAGCGAGACATCTCAAGCCATAAACCAAAAACCCGAGACCCAGAACAACTCCACGAGAAAGGAGACAAACCCCAAACCACCCAAACTTTTACACACCAGAATAACCCAAGCTACGGCCTCTTCTTTACCGGTTTGTATAGAACCCTAAATCCTAAACCTAAACCTTTATAGATTATAGATCCTTTTGCAACCCTTGTTGAATGCTCAGAGGAGCTTTTCAGAATCTCTATGAAGCCTTTCTCACAACCTTCTGATTAGGGTTTAGGGTTTAGGGTAGTTGAAGTTCGCTTGTGGTTGGGGTTTAGGGTTTGGGGGTTCAGGGTTTACTTTAGGCCTTGGGGTTTTAGGGTTTCGTGTTTATCGGTTAGGGGTTCAGGGCTTAGGGATGACATTCCCAATGTCTGCATGGACGTCGTGGAAGGCCCCGTTGAGCGGTCTCTTCTTCCCTAAACCATACCCATAGGCTCCAAAGTAGTTCCTTTTTGGGGTTACCTTATAGGATCCTAAATATAAACCACAAAAAGGAACTACTTTGGAGCCTATGGGTAAACCCTAAACCCTTGCAGACGGCTCTTTAGAATGAGGCCCTGCCCGCTGCATGTACCGAAACCAACCCCCCCCCGGCCGCAAGCATTCTAAGGGCTTTGGGTTTAGGGTTGATTGATATATGTGTATATATATATATAAACATATTCAAAGTTTAGGGTTTAGAGGTTTAGGGCTTAGGGTTTAGGGTCTGGGGTTTATATATTCAAACTGTAGAGACTTAGCCCTCACAACCCCTAGAAGTGCCGAGGAAGTTTCTGAGGCTATATAACTATATGCTCTGTAAGTTTATCCCTAGCCCTGAATCCGAAACGTCCCAAACCCTAGACCCCTTGACTACAAAACCCCAAAACCCGAGACTACCTAAATCCCTAACACCCTCATGAAGCATAGAGCTCTCAGAAATACGGTTGATGATATAAAGTCTGTGTTACCCCTAGTAATAAGGAATATACCGTAATTCCATGTACTTCCCATAGTTTAGGGTCCTTAAGGTACTGCAGGATTTATATCATCAACAGTAGCATGTGAGCCGCTGTCGTCTCACGGTGCCCTAGCAAGAAGAACCCTACACCAACCCCTCTAAGCAGCGAGGCCAAACCGGCGCGGCGTTTCAAACGCAAGTTGAAACCGAAGGCTTGACAGCTTCGGGCTTCTTTTTTGGGGTTTAGGGTTTAGGGTTTAGGGGGAGGCTTGGCAGCTTCGAGTTTGTGGGGTTTGGATCCCTTAAAAGGTGCCTGAGCCCCTGAAGTTCTGAAGGTCCTACCTAGCCCTAACATAAGGGGCCGCAAGAATTGCCAATACTATTTTGGGGGGTTCCTTATTACAAGTATAGCATATAGTCAAAACCCGCTATAGTATTCCGCTGTAGAGCCTTCGTAGGAACCCCTATGAACCTCCTTAAAATCGCTAAACTGCACCCTAAACCCGAAGCCCTAAACCCTAAACCCTAAACCCTAAACCCTAAACCCCCTAAACCCGAAGCCCTAAACCGTGGCCTTTGCAAGGTGCAGCCGAACGGCTCAGCACGAAAAGCAGCGCCAGCGTCTCTACAGGCCTGGGTTGAGGGTTTAGGGTTTAGGGTTTAGGGTTTAGGGTTTAGGGTTTAGGGTGTAGCATGGGTTTGCTGAACGCTTTTGTGCAGAAATGCCCCCCAGGACCGCCCAAACACTACTACTCACAGCGAGGCAAACCATCCAGCCAGCCGAACCGAACGCGGCCAAGCCAAAGCCGATCATTATACCAGGGATAGCAAAGATACTCATTACCAACATCAAGACATTGATTTGCCGATCTGTAGGACGGCTCCTGGTCGGCATGGAAACGCGCCTGACTTCTGTCATTGATTTGCCGATCTTTGGCCTCAAATCCGTGTCCAAGCAACATTTAGGGCTTGCGCAGGTGGAGGCCGACTGAAGTCCAGAAGAATTAGACTCGGTTCAAATCATGATGGGTTGTGGGGGGCCCCAATCCTTGTCCAGTCGAGGCCCTGCCTCAAGTCGCGAAAGGTTGGGGAGGGGGGGGCCCCCAATCCCTTGTCCAGCTGGAGGCCGTCTCAAAATCGGGGCCGTCTAAACCCTAAAACCTAAACCCTAAACCCCAACTCAAGTCGTGAAGGGTTGGGGTCCAGGGGGAACCTCCCGAGGTCGGGTTTAGAGTTTAGGGTTTTTCTGACAGAAAACAGATAATATAGGGGCCTCAATAATTACCTATACTTTTTTGGAGGTATTTTCTACCCCAAAACCCTATTCTAGTTATGAAGGCTCCTACATTACAGTGGCGTCTTGGGTTTTAGGTTCAGGGCTTGATGTCAGCTTTTGTTGGGCAGTCGTTTGGGTCGCAGAGGTTCGGACTGTTGTTTGACAGGCTTTTTGGCTTGTGAACGGTTCGGAGTTTAGGCTTTGGGGGCTCAGGGTTGAGAATTTATAGGGTTTGGGCGGGTTCAGGATTTAGGAATGTAGGGTTTAAGGCCTAGTGTTGAGGGGCTCCATTTAGCTGTTTCCAAACCATCATAAAGCCCTCTGCCGAAACTACTTAGTAACCCCCTTGAAACGGGAACCGCTGTTGCTACTCCATTGAGAAGCCTCCCCTGTGAATCTTGAGCCCCTTCCCCCCAAAACAAAGCAGCAACCTCTAACGACTCTGAGAGAGAGTCGAATGCAGAACCTGATGGCAAAGTCTGAAACCAAACAGACAGTATAAGTCAATCTGCATCTTTACAGGACCCTAGAGAGATATCTGCAGAAATAGCCGTTTTGAACCAAAAAGGGGAAATACACTAAACTAAACCCACAAACATTCGCTTAACCGAGTGCCACAGGCCCCATTCAAGAAACATGCAAGATTTAAACAATACAATGTTCAACAGCTACGCCACAAGCAGGCGGAAACGAAATCAAGAATCAAAAGTGCTACCGCTTGCTTTTGAATCCTGGTCTTTTTACCTTAACCACTAAGACCGAAGCCCTAACCCCTATTCCCTAAACCCTAAGCCCTGAACTTTACCTAAACCCCCAAAAGTAGGTAAAATAATGGCCCAAAACCCATAAAAGGCTATTGTTCTACATACTTTGGGGTCCAGGCAAACCCTAAAACAAAGGCCCCAAAAACCACAGAGCGAGCGCCTTGCCAGGAGGCCCTGGGTTTGGACGCTTCCGCGGCGAGGCGCCTGGCAGTGCAGCTTCGGTCGCTTCCCAAAGCGGAGCTGGAGAGGCGCAGCTAGGGATTCCTTTTAAAGGAACGAGCAGAGTTCCTTTTTTTCAGGGGTTTCTAAGGGCTACTATAGGGATGTAGGGTTTAGGGTTTTGGGGTTTTGGGGTTTAAGACTTAAGGTTTTGGGGTTTAGGGTTTAAGGGTTTGGGCAGTGGCGTTGGGTAACAGAGTGGAGTGCTCGTTGAGTCATTGAGGAGAGTACCTGGAGTACGACCAGTCCCACACCTACCAGGATGTGTCGAAGATCCTCTCGAAATATGTGAGGGAAAGAATGGAAGCCCTGTGCGACCACCACCTTTTGGTTCACGCCACGGACGGTGGCCCGTTCGATAGTGGCAAGGGTGGCGGTGGTTCTGCTCCTGCGAAGGAGGGAAGGTCGGAGGCGGAGGAGGACCACCTGGACCACCGGCAGGAAAACCTTCCACAGGAGGGAAGGTCGGAGGCGGAGGAGGACCCTAAACCCTAAACCCTAAACTTCCTTCTTCAGTTCCGGGTCCAAGGATGGCAAGGGCGCTGCCGGGTCCAAGGGCAGGGACGGTGGCAAGGATGGCAAGGGTCCTGGTAAGGATGGCAATGACTCTTTTGGCCAGGTCGGCGGCGGCAAAAGATGGCAAGTTTGGGGTTTCGGGGTTTTGGGTTCCTGACACGATCCTTAGAGTGATCCCAAACTGTTGTTTGAAGGGTTCCTTGCAGGGATCTACTTAGAAAGGTTTAGGGGATTCGCCCCTGAACCCTAAACCCCCTAGCCCTAAATCCTATGCCCCTAAACATTTTTACGGTTTAGGGTTCCTTTTGGGTGAGGGTTTAGGGTCTAACTCTTGGTTTTCTTGATAACTTTTCGAGGGATTCGCAATTATGGGACTTTGGGGGCAACCCCGTCTAATTAGGGCTGGTAATCTTTGAATTTTATTTGGGAGGGGGCTAAGTTAAAGCTTACTGACTCTAAGGGCGATCCTATCTAATCAGGGAATACGTATATTCTTAAAGCCTTATTCAGGGAACATAAATCTTCGGGATTGTACAAAACTTACGGAGCCGTTGCAGAACCCTTTTTTTAACCCTAAACCCTCAGCCCAACACCCTGTTATGATTATGCAGACCATTAAAAACCGCATCAAACAAAGCCCTTATATATCCCTCATCATACAACCCTTACAGAACCCAGAACCTTTCAAAGAACCTACAACCTGGCTAAAAGCCTTCCTGGCATGGATGATTATACATCCTTTCTCAGAGCCGTCTAAAGAACCGTAAACCTTAAGCTGTAAACCCTAAACCTAAACCCTAAACCTTAAACCCTAAACCCTAAACTTTAAACCCTAAACCCTAAACCCCAAGCCCTAAGCCCTCAAACCTCAGGCCGCCGCTCTAGGCCGACTCCCCGCTTCCTCAGGCGCCTTCGCGTCCTCTGGGGCATCGACGGTGCCGAGGAAGTGCCGGCGAGGTGGAAATATGAGGGCTTAGGGTTTAGGGTTTAGGGCTTTGAGGCATCTGTTGTGACTTTTCAATGCTGCCGCGGCATTTGTGCGTAAGTTTTCCATGTGATACCCTAATCGATACGGGGATACCCTTGTAATCGATGCCCAGATCGCTTTATGAGCCATTGCCCCATCTGATAGAATCACCAATGTTACTATTGATCTCACTACTATAGTAGTGAGAGCGCTACCAGCTACCGTAATCATGACCAATATGACTATTGCTAATTTTGCGTTACTGCGCATATTACTACTGCTGCTGCTGCTGCTGCTGCTGCTCCTGCTCCTCCTACTACTACTACTACTACTACTATTGCTACTGCTGCTGCTACTACTACTACTACTACTACTACTACTGCTACTGCTGCTGCTACTGCTACTGCTGCTGCTCCTGCTCCTGCTCCTGCTCCTGCTGCTGCTGCTGCTCCTGCTGCTGCTCCT
>CAJNJA010092685.1:0-19599 GCA_905231915.1 Symbiodinium necroappetens
ATGCTCTGCGTGAACGGGTGGATTTGTGGGAACGTTATCATGGTTGGCCCATGGATGCTCTGCGTGAACGGATGGAGTTATTTGTGGGAACGTTATCATGGTTGGCCCATGGATGCGGGGTTTAGGGCTTATTGGGCTCTAGGATTTAGAGTTTAGGGTCTAGGTTTTCAACCCTACAACCACAAACCCAAAAAGTTTCATAGGGTTGTGCAAAAGGCGGTGGCGCGCGTGAACAGCTAGCACGTTGGAGCCTTAAACAAAAGAAGCCTTTCAGTTGAGGTATACCCAGAGGCTCCATAGCAGTTCCTTTTTGGGGATTACCTTAAGATCCTAAATATGAATCACAGAAAGGAACTACTATGCAGCCTATGGGTACGGAGGGCGTGGGAGGCCCTCGGGCAGGGTTTGGGGTTTAGGGTTTAGGGTTTAGGGTTTAGGGTTTAGGGTTTTAGGGTTTAGGGCTTGGGCCAAGCAGGGCGTTTAGGGCGGTTTAGGGTTTACCCAAATCCCATAAGAACTTAGAGAGCCCCAATGGGAGGAACTCTAAAGGTTTCCCGCCTTATATATGAGGTCTAGCCTAAAAAGTTTGAGTCTTTTTGGGGGGCCTGGTTGTTGAAGAAGGGATTTCAAGATTCCTAATTATGGCTTCCTTTCATAAGCCCTTAACAAGGTCAGCTATTTGGGGTTAAGGTAAAATCAAGTTGGAGCTCCGTCCGTGGTTCCGGAGCCTCTCACCTGCCGACCTCGGAGTGTTCGCGCTCCATAGCCCTGGGCTCACTCTGCAGTTGAGGGATGCACGCCTGGCAGAAAAGCGAATTCTTGAATGTGCCGATCCCCAGTGTGCACTCGCGACCTTCTCAGAAGCACCATGCAGTAATCTGCGCGATCGTGCATAACGGAGGAAGAACCACAGACCACAGAGAGTCAGCTGGCAGCGCCGGGTGCAACAGCCATCTCTGTGGACCACATCCCTGCTCAAAACCCAAAAGGCTACGAAATCGGCCATCAAGGCACCAGACCGTACATATCCGTACGCCGTCAGAGAATTGCCAAATCTGGTGGTAGTCACCAGACGGATCTTTCCAAAAAGCATGAGAATTCTCGGCAAACAAGGGATGCATTGTATTCCGTAGTCGGCTATCAAAGCACAAGACAAAGTACAATCCAAATCAATTTGGAATGTGTGATCGAAATCGGACCTAAGAATTGCAGGGATCTTCCTCATGGGTATCGGACGAGGCATCCCTATATACACGGTTATCATAAGAAAGATGGCAAAGCGTCTTCATCGGTTCGATATCGGGACATCAAGGCAACTGATGTAAAATCGTAACACCTAAGAGCATGATGGCCGTAGGACCTCCACACTCAGAGAAAAATCGCTCCTGCATCAGTCGATCGCTCAGGAACTGCGAGGTCAGGACACCGGAGTCAAGGTCATAAGATCCAGCAGCTCGTCGTCTGTGCACGACCCGTCTCAATAAGACTTGCAGTATCTGCCCGCTTTCAGCTTGATGATCCAGATGCCCTTGCCTGACGAGCCTTTGTTCTGCTTAAGGATGCGTGGCTAGAAAGCCAACTCCCGTACTGTGTAGTGACAGTGTGCGAGCATGTCCTCCAAACCAATGTTAAACATGGCCACCTTTCGCAGCGTGTCCTCCGCGCCCATGAACGCCATTACGTCGGGTGAGCGGCCAAATCTGAATGCCCAGCTGTGCAACCTTGCTGCACTGCATGACCGACGCGCTCCTTTGCGGCGGGTGCTCGGCAATCCTCCACGCGCTGCAGCAATTTGGGTCCTTCCTCGGGTTCCTTCGTATAGCTATGCGAAAATCTAACCCGCGCGCTTTTCAAAACACGAGGCCCCGAAATATCCCGACATTACGATGGAAAGCTGTACATGGGGTTTATAAGTAAGATAACCTTATTCAAGGTCCTGGGGTCATCGCTTTATCTCGCGGGTTGAAACTATAGAAAAGCAGGTTCGACGAGTGTGCACATGCTGGAAACGAACTTCAAGCAGCCACCTCTATTTGTGAATGATCGTTTTGTTCCATGTGGAGGGTTGCATATTCGCACTCATCTTGTGCACTTCCGCCAAAGGGTTCCAAAGTGCTAAGAAACCGATCTTGTCGCTCTGGGTCTCCAGTGCTTTTCGATACGCAGGGCTTGGGTTCAAGGGACAAGAAGCAGCGTCGACTTGGAGATTCGGTGCCACAATGTACTCCTCATTGCAATGAATAGCGCTTGGAACCCCAGCGGTCGCGACACGTCCTGCAAATAAAGCTCACACGACTTGGAGACTACAAACAGCATCCACACGGGGCTTAGCATATACTGATGCAGAAATGGCCACTGATATGAAATTCGCTGAAACAGCACCCACACTAGGTGACCTCGCCGACTGATGTGAGATGATGAATCCGACGCTTGAGTGTAATTATACTTTATAGCAATACTCACAAGCTACTTGCACTTCCCTTTGATCTGTTAAATACACCTTGAGGCCCTATAAACGCTGTAGGACCCTATACATCTGTTGTGACACCATATAAGAGCAGTTTAAGGCCTCTACATTCGGCCTGCAGGCACGTGACGCATTTGCGGAGATCTCGTGGCTATTCGGTGCCGAGCCTTGAAATGGACAAGCAAGATGGGGTCAAAGTAGCAGTTTGTTGATCCATCAGCAGATGCCCCAAATATGCACAACTCTATACTGCATTGCGTTGCTGCTTGCCTAAAACCTAAATTCCCTGCCGACTTAGCGAGCGTCTGTCTTAGTGCTGGTTCCACATCCGAGCTTCACAGGCTGCTAATAGTCGCCAAGCAATCAACATTGCTTAGTTTTTTTTGCCGCTGCTTCTGCTGGGAGACTT
This sequence comes from Symbiodinium necroappetens, assembly GCA_905231915.1. NCBI lineage: Eukaryota > Dinophyceae > Suessiales > Symbiodiniaceae > Symbiodinium > Symbiodinium necroappetens. The sequence continues at coordinate 2,877 of CAJNJA010092685.1, forward strand.
TTCGATGTCCGCAAGTTTCGACGTGGACCCGTGATGAGCCAGTTCGAGAAATTGTCCTGCGAGTTGCAAGTTCAGCACCAATCGCCCAGGTTGGCTTTTCGAAGTGTACATTGCATTCTGCAACTTCGCTGTGCTTAATGCATCTTGGCTGCAGCTATGCTAAGCATCTCGCATTGAGTATGTAAGGGTTGTTGCTTTGGAATATACCTTCTGCTGCGCATCTGCTGCTCACCAAGTGTGAGACTGGTACATTGGTGTGTTGGCCAACGTGTAACGAGGTGGAGATTGGTGGCTGTTGAAATTGCATAGCCTGTAAGCATCCCGCTAGAGGAGGGCTCCGAGTTTTCTGCATGATTGATAACTTCATTTGATAAAGCATATGTTGGGGAAGCCGTGCTGTGTAGCGGTCGAAAAGGTAGAGCTATTGAAATGCGTTTTTGTGCGCTACTTCAAGCGACTTCGGCTTTCGTTTTTAGCTTTTGTACATGGTCGGCCTGACAACACGAATGCATCTCAATGACGAATGTCCTGCAGGCGGAATTTCCCGGCTGCTCCGCACAACTTGTGGTGAACATGTGCATCTAGTCGTGCTTCCTAGTTCTTTTCAGAAACCCGCCGAGGTCATGACTGGTGTGTTCTGTCAGCTACTCGGCAGAAAGTTGGGATGTTTTCAAAACAGTATTTTCTTGTTTATACACGCATGTACTCATACATGCATTGGGGGGTCTTTCAACACAACCCAGGTCAGCAATCGAGTCTGCGGAAAAGGACACGCAGCTTCGTCTTGTCAAAAAACTGCATGTTGGAGGAAGTTCAACCAATAATTTTTTCTTTGGTCTAAGCCACAAGGGTTGAATAAAGACACGTATACAACTGCGACGGAGTTAGCGTTATGGGTCGTAGGCTACAGATTGCCATCGCGATCACAAACATTCTTCACACAGTGTTCGTGATCAGGGCCTGTTATGAACAACTCGAAGTTTGAACACATGTCTTGAGGCTTCAGCATTCCCCCCGGTGGATTTAAGGGCCTAACCTAGTTCCTTTTTGTTCGGCAGGTGCACAGAGCACAGGACTGTTCGATGGGTGCTCGAAGACGCATCTCTACACTCTTTGTTGTACAGAAGGGCCTACCAAAACCCGAAGTTGTTGGTATACCCTAAACCCTAAACCGTGCTCATGGAATCTGCTAGCAGCTGAGAGGCCTCTAGACACAGCTCGCGAGTATGTAGCAGAGAAGACTCGTTCGTCAATATGTTTGTGGTTTAGGGTTTCGGGTTTAGGGTTTACGGTCCACCCAAACCCCAAATCGGGCAGTAGCCGTCGGGTAGGTAATCTTGACCTTGTAAGGGTGGTGTCATCCCTACACAACACGGAAAAGTTAACCTTTAGCCCCCCAAGGCCTACACAACACGGAAAGTGGTTAACCTCTAGCCCCCCAAGAAACTGGACAAGAGGGCTTTGATGCCGCGATGTTCGTTCTCCCTAGCCCTAACTTCACCGCTAAACCCCAAACCCCAAAAACCTAAACCCCATAGACGTGTGTGGCAGGACCACGAGCTGAACCTGCAAAACGTTTCGGCAGAGCCGCTTGGCAGCACTCGAGGTTTCAGAAATGAACCCTAAACCCTAAACCCTAAACCTTACTAAGGTTTGGGTTTAGGGTTCAGGACTTTAAGTTTGGGGTTGAGGGTTTTTGGGTTGAGGGTTCTAGATGTTGGGTTGTGGCTTGGCTTGGGTTTAGAGATTAGGCCCTTTAAACCCCAACCATCCCCAACCCATAAAATCCTGAAGGCCTAAAAATCAGCCTCAAAGCTCAGGAAGGAGAAATACTTCCGTGCTGTCCGGCGGCTTTTCACAACCCTCGATCAGAACTCCGATGGAGGTGGGTTTACACCGGTAGTTCTCCGAGGTAGGGTCCTTAAACCCTAAACCCTAAACCCTAAACCCTTAATTTACCCCCAAGCCCTGAACCCCTAGGGTCCTTTTGGCGGGTTCCCTTAAGGGCTCCTTTGCGGTGGATTAGGGTTCAGGGGCGCGGGGTTTTGAGGGTAGTTCTCTAAATTAGGGGGTTTAGGGTTTAGGGTTTTGGGAGGGAGGGGAGTTCTCCAAATTAGGGTCCCTTCTTCGGTCACCCAAATAATAGTACGGCACCCTTCTGAGAAAAGGCCACCAAAAGGGACCCTGATTGGGAGCATTACCCACATACCGCAGTTAAAGCCCTCGGCCCTGAACTGTAGGTATAGTCTGACCCAGAGACTCCAAAACCCCTTAAATAAGGAATATACCCCAAATTAAATCTTATCAGGGTTCCTATTATGATTTAAGGTATATATTCCTTAATTCAGGAATTTTGGAGTCTCCAGGGAAAAAGGTCAAGAGGGTTTAGGGCTGCACATGGATTAGGGTAACCAGGGTTTTGTGTGTGTGTGTGTTGGAAAGGGTTTCCGCTTGCTTCCTCTGCTGCCTTCTCAAACGACTCTGGCGGCTGTCGCTTTTGCCTTTCCCCTTCTTCCTTCATCCTGCTCTCTGCTCTTTTTTCTGCCTCTCTTCTCTTCCTCGAGCTTGCCCATTCGTTCCCAGTACTTTGTGTCCCCTATAGGATAAAGCTTCAGGATTTCGGCCTCTTTCGGCTGTACTTCAAAGTCAGGCTTCCGGGGGGTTTAGTCTCAGTGTTTCGACTTCGGGTGGTTCTCCAAATTTTGAAACCTTAAACTCGAAACCCAAAGGCCTAAACCCTAAAGCCCACTACACTTAAAAGAAAAAACCCTAAAGCCTTATCCCTAAACTCTAAAGCCGAAACCCTAAGCCCTAAACCCTAAACCCTAAGCTTTCAAGAGCAACGACTCAAGGGGCCCTGCCGTCACTGCTGCACAACATTAACCATCTGCATGTCTGCATTTGCACGCTACGCGTGCAGGTGCCTGACTACGCAAGTGCTGATGGCATCAGCCCAAAATATCACAGCACTGATCCTACCACCCACGACACAAAATCTGGACTCAAAAACTACAAACCTCACCGCCGATGGTAGAACCCAATACCTGTCATACTACATAGACTCACATCAACAACAACCCACGCAGCACACTATGTTTTGACCATGTTGCGCTTTCCTGTGGGGTTCTGGCAGTTCTTCAGCTTTGAGGTTTAAGGACAAAGACTACATTGATTCTGTTAGATTTCCAGTCGAGCTGTAGACGACGCCATAAACACCAGTGTGCTCTGGCAAGGCTCTAGCCAAGTTATGCTCACGTCATGTGGTCATGGATTCAAAACACCACGCCCTTGCGTGATACCATATCCGGCAAGCTTAAAAACCCAACCTACATCTCGTATGATACAAAGAACGATGATGCCGAGCGCCCGGTGCTCTCTGGAATGAACTGCTTTCTTCTTGTAGTACAATGCTAAGCTGGGTTCTTGTTATGGAACTGAGCAAGAACCCAGTAAGTAGCTCAGACGGACTGTTCGACCACATGGTGGGAAGCTTTCTTCTAGAATCGGGGTTTAGTGAAGCCCCACAGCTCTAACACTTGACCCTAAACCGTCCTCGCGCTGACAATGCAACAACCCTAATTCAGCTCTAAAGCTCTGAAGCCGATACCTAAAGCCTACACAACAGCTCGCAGGCATTACTAAGAACGAGTTTGAGCAAGCCTGGGACAATCCTGTGCTGCAAACGGCCACTTGGCAAGCGAAGAGTGCAGGCTCAGGGGTTAACTTAAACCCTAAACCCGAAACCCTTAATCCTAAACCCTAAACTCTAAACCCTAAACCCTAAACCCTAAACCTTAAATCCTAAACCCTAAACCTTAAACCCTGAACCCTAAACCCTCAAGGGTTCATGGGCAGGCCTTGGCTTTGCGGGCATCCCCTTGGGCAAGAACACGGTTTATTTGCAAATCCTGAGCTTTTTTGTATCTTTAGATAGCCAATGGGAGAACTTTAAACTTTTTGGCCTTATGTATTAGGTCTATCCTGAAAAGTTTTAATTTTTTGGGCCTGGTTGTTGAAGAAGAGAGTAACTTAGTAGGTGAGTAGGTAACCTTTAACCTTTTTGGGCTTACATAATCCTACCATAATTGAAAGGTTAGCCTTTTTTGGGCTAGGGTACTCGGCCCCTGAGATAAGGATCAAGTAGGTAAAAAGTTCGAGTTCTAAGTAAAAGTACTTTAAATAAATAACCTAATTAGGACAGCTCTCTCCTGATCCTTTCAGGAAAGGAAGCTCTTGACCCTATAACCGCAAAACACTGACACTCCTAAACCCTCAAAAAAGGGACGGGTAGGTAAGGGCCTTTATTGAGCAATCGCCAAGATTGGTTGCCAACTCCCTGTTGCTTCAGTCAGAGGGATATCGGGGAAAGCGTTCAAAAGGGGGTTTAGCTTAGGACATAAAAACAGTCAGTATCATTTTTTGAAGGGGCACCCTAAACCCTAAACCCTAAACCCTAGACCCTAAACCCCATAGTGCTTTTAGGGAACTTGTCAAGAGCGGTTTTCAGGGCTTTCAGGGAGGTTGGGGTTTCCAATCCTCTGAAGGGTTTAGGGCTTAGGGTTTAGGGGTTTTGGGGTTTTAGGATTTAGGGGTTTAGGGTTTAGGGCTTAGGGCTTGGGGTTTAGGGTTTAGGGTTTAGGGTTTAGGGCCAAGGGTTAAGGGTTTAGGGCTAAGGGTTTAGGGCTTAAGGTTTAGGGCTTAGGGTTTAGGGTTTAGGGTTTAGGGTGTGAACCCGGACTCAGACAGCTCCTCTCCGGCAACGTGCGGCACCAGCACTGGTGTTGATTTGAAAAGACTTGTAATCCTTCAGGACGAAATGACGCTTGAAAGTAGGGGCCCTATAGCCTTATACTATGATTTACTATATGGTATATGAAGCTTAAACCCTTTTAGCGTTCATTTCGTCCTTAAGGATCTGCCTGATCTCCCAACCGTACCAACCTTGTAGAGCTCATAGAAATGTAATACAGGGGCCTAAAAAACTACCTATGCCATTTTGCGGGCTCCTAAATACTAGTATTCGAGCATACGCCCACAACCCTATGCTAACTACGAAGGCATCCATAATGGATGTTTACATCACCTCCAAGTCGAGCTTAGTCTGGAGTGACCCGCAGTCCTGTTCTGTAACATTCGCAGCCAGCAATGACAATTACTAAGTAGGTTTAGGGTTTAGGTTTGGTTTAGGATAGGGTGATGTCTGCAGGCAAGTCAATATCAAGATAAGGCGTGGTCTTCAAGTGTGGTGTTTGGGGTTTAGGGTTTAGGGTTCTGGGGTTATGCTGTCTGGAAGCCAAGCTTCACAGCTTCAGGGCGTTTGGGGTTATGGCTCTGAATATCAAGAACTAGGGCTGGAAAGCCGTATCGAAGCCTATCAGACGCCATGAACCGCAAAACCCTAAACCCCTTAAACCCTAAACCCTTAAGCCCAAGCCCCAAATAATCCCTAAACCCTAAACCCTTACACCCTAAACCCTTAAGCCCAAGCCCCAAATAATCCCTAAACCCTAAACCCCTTGAACCCTAAACCCTTAAGCCTAAGCCCCAAAGAATCAAGCCTCAGCCTTAAGGCCTATAGGCTCAATCCGGAAGCCCGAAGCTTGGACCACTACAGTATTCCGCAAACCAGGGTTTAGGGTTTAGGGGTTCAGGGTTTAGGAAATTCCCGAAAATCCCAGATCAGATGATACACTACAAGTTCCCATGAAACCCAGAAGCTACCTGAAGCAAAAATCCCGAAACTCCTTCGTGAGCATCATGAGGTCTTCGACGCGCTGGAGATCAGTTCCTTGTTTCGTCATAGGGTTTAGGGTTTAGGGTTTAGGGTTTAGGAGAACCTTCCAGGGCACCTTTTTTTAGGGTACTTCGACCCAGACCCCCGGGAGGGATCCAAAAAGTAGATCCCTTCATGGGGGGTTCCTTTTCAGAGCCTTTAGTAGTATAGGGTCCCAAATTAGGGGTTTTAGTTTCTAGATCTGGGTAAAGGGTTTTGATAGAGGGCTCCTTTTCAGGTTTTAGGGTTTAGGCTCTGGCTGCAAGGGTTTCGGGGTTCGGTCGGGGGTTTGTGGGTTTCTATATGGAAGCCGTATAGTATCCCGTTAAAGCCAAACCCTAAACGTTTAGAGTTCGAGGTAACGGGTTTAGGGTATAAGGTTTAGGGTTTGACGTCGTTTGCTGGATGACGATGTGCTACTGTTGATGATATAAATCCTGCATGACCTTAAGGGTCCTAAACTATGGGAAGTATGGCATATTCCTTATTATGGGTAAGGCAGGATGTATATCATCAACCGTAGGCGGCCTCCTCCTGGACAAACCTTGACAGCACTCGCCGCAGTGGCTCGTCGACTAGGTTCGAAAGCCGTGGTGGCCCCAGTCCCAAGTCGGTCGCCGTCGTTTGGCAAGAGGAGATGCAAAAGTTGGTTGGCGATGGCTTGGAGGGGCGCATGCGCGTCCTCGCCCATGGCGAACTTCGCTGCATGAACCAGGGCTTCTCGGGTTGCTAGATCCCGAGGTGTGACGAAGCACAAACTACAACTTAATCTTTGATGTTCTTCTGCCGCCCAGACTACGGGGAGGACGCAAAGTCAAGAAGGAGAAGAACAACCACGACAGCCACACACAACCGGCACCCTTCTTTCGGGGGGGAAGACGGCTCGGCAAGCGAGTCAAAGCCAAAGGCAAAACTACCCGTCGATTGGATGGGCCTACGATGCCGCGAGCTAGACTGAGAGAGCTCCTTCAAGTGAAAGCTGTGGCGGGGACAAGACCTCTCCGCTGGCCCCCCATGCGGGGAAGACATTACGATGAAGCCTTGGATAGATACCACCCAAACACAGCCGGACGCAGAGGATGAACAATTCAGAGGGAACATGGAGCAAGAGTACGGAACAAGCAGCTGTATACGAAAGCGGTCGAGGCGCTCCGCTTTCTTCGCACCTATGGGGGAGAGCCCTCCAAGTTTCTGGACAAGATCGCCAAGAACACGAAGTGGATCGAAAAGGTCCACGAAGCCTGCTGGAAAAAATGGGGGACAAGAAAGGTGTGAGCCCAGATCGAAACCCGCGACGATGCCTCGGCACGACTGGTGGCCTCCACGGAGGTCCGGAGCGAGGGGAGCGGGAGGGGGGACGGGAAAAGGGTGGACGGGAAAACGGGGGACCGGAAAACATTTGGAGCCTTCCGGCACTCCCATGGCTAGCGCTAGCGAGTTTCCTGCAGCCCTGATTCTGGCAAGTCTGCTTGTCTTCTCCAGGAGGATGACGCCGCTGGGACAGGACATGAGTGCTGCTGCAAACCAGTTGTGCTTGCGCGTGCTCCACACCCAGCCGCGAGGAGACCTTGGCACAGGAGATGGCAGAGTAAAGGTATGTTTGTTCTTGACTGTGTTGTTAGCGTGTCTGCTGGCAGGGCTGGTTGTGTTCAAGGTGGGTGCCGATGACGAAGGAGGACATGGAGGAGGAGCAGTAAAGATATGTGTATTCTTGAGTCTTTGTAGTGTGCATGCTGGCAGGGGTGTTTGTGCGTCGGTATCCGATGACATTAAGGAGGATAAGGAAGACAGCAGCGAGGACCGATTCATCTTACATTCACAGTGAACTGCTCTTCGTGCATTGATGCCAGCGAAAGGATTCCTCCGATGATTCCGATGCTGGGGCAGGCTCGGTTTTGGATGCATGAGGGCTACAGTGACGGGCTTTAGCCTCATCGCGTGCTGTTGCAGCCGGACAATGATGGGAAAATTCCGGACGGGTCGCATCAACGTGCGTCTACTTGGGGTTTCGTGCTATTCGTCGATTTTCCCATTTTTGAGGCATATATATATATACAACCAGCAACTATTCGGGGATTTGTGTTTGTTGGATTTTGGCTGTTGTTGTCCTCAATGGGTCTACTTGGGGTTTTGTTTTCGCTGGCTTTTCCGACATTTGAGATTATTGTTTGTTTCAAAGCAGCAACTACTTTGTTGTCATTGTGGCTTTTGTTGTCCGCAGTGCATCTACTTGGGGACTTGGTTGTATGTTTACGGCGCCGCTTCCGTTTCAATGCTTGACGCTCCGGACACACAACCCCCAATCTCTGCCCCACAAGCGCGCGCTCCTTTCGCTGGTAAAACAGAGTCGACCAATTAACCTTCGGGTGCCTTGCTTGCCTGAGGACGCCACGCGAGGCCGGTGAGGGTGAGGACGGTGCTCATGCGCATCTTGGCCTATCTTGACCCATGGAGCGCCAGAAGGAGTTGACTTGAAAGACCTTTTCTTTCTCTCAGCGCCTCCCAATAGCCTTATCTCGGGCGTTCTGCATGCGCAGTCTCCTCCATGGAACTTATAGCATATGCCAATGATCTCAAAGTGTTGTCGTGAAACTTGGCCACCTGGACCTCCTGGAAAAATGGAGGATGGCAGACTGGAGCTCAATGAGGATAAATGAGAGCATCTCTGCTTCAGTTCTATTCTACTTTTCGCAGACTTTGCTCGACTTCCTTACTGGTACTGCCACTGCCACGCTTCATAGCTTAGCTGCGGAAGTTCTGGGCGCAGTAGGATCTTTAGGTTGGGACATAGGGTGTAGGGGTTGAGGGTTGAGGGTTTGTGCCGAGCCATGGACGACCCCCCCAGTACTGCCAAAGCCTCGACAAGCCCAGCGTCATTTCAACCTCAATCTGCACTGGCCGGACGCCACGGCCACGGCGCCGGGGTGCTCTCCGCTGTTCGCTGTCGCATTGCCCCTGCGATGTGCTACTTCTGTGCGCGCAGGCAACTCGCTCACTCCGAGCCCGGCTTCGCGCCGGAAGCGTAAACCTTACTTCCGCATGCTGGTTGATCTTACTTATCAGCCCCGAACTTCGGGTGGGTGGCTTAATATATTGAGCCCCTTTATATATCCACTTATATCATCGCCTGCAAATGGAGATAGATACGAATAAACACACGCATGCAGGTAAAAATGGACAGGCCTCTGCGGCCCCCACCCAGCGGCCCACATCCACTTGGGCACGACTCTCCCGCCTTTGGGGTTTCCCGTTTCCCATGCACTTCGCAGACATCTCGCCAGACAGCACGGCAAACACCTGCGAGAAATGCGTTGTCCGCGGATCGCCATACGTGCGTTTCACTTATGTCAAGGATCAGCTTTGCATCGGATCGGGGATGTGTCCGCTGGCATGGGTATGAAGACACAGCACTTGCGTGCACTTGCATCATGCATCAGGGGGAGGGCTTAGCGGCTAAGCTGTGCAGCTGTGCAACTGCTACTCGTGCGGCCATGTGCCTTCAGGATCGGGCGTGTAAATGCATACGAGGCGCTTGAGGGCAAGAAATGCGAAGCTGTTACGATGGCCGAAGGCTCCGAAGCTGTTCTCCGAAGGTCGGGGTGTTACGTAGCTCTTTGGCTTTCCGAAGTGGCAGTTGAGAGCAATGCCTAACCAAGATGAACCCGAAGTCCTAAGCCGAGCCATAGGCAGCGTCCACCCGCCCTGAGCGCGCCGCTAAATCCTAATTCTCGCACCACCCCTTTCACCTGTAGTCCGAGGTCACGTATCTTCGAGAATCCCCCTGCGGAGTTACTTGGACTTGCAATCCTCTTCCTTGCCCGGCTCTCGACCCGGCGTGGCTTGGACCCTCATGGGCGTGGGGCCCCAGCTTGCACTCTCAAGTCGACCAAGTTGTCAAGCAGGATTGCGGCGGGTCATCGGGAAGCCCAGATGAATTATGAAAAAATTGTAAAAGGTCCGGGAAGAGGAGGTCAAGGAGGACCACCGGCTAAAACAGAATGCGGAGGTTCACGCGAGAACTTCCGCGAGGAGGTCAAAAGCTCCAGCAGCGGATCCACCCTAAACCCTAAACTCTAAAGGGGTTCCGTGAGTATGACTCGGCTGATAAGCGAGGACGCGGACAGGGGCTTTAGTAGTCGTCCTCGCTGTACATTTTTGGAGGCTGATCGGATTTAGTGAGTGGTTGCCCGAAACACCAAAACCCTAAAGCCTAAACCCTGGACCCTAAACCCTGCAAACCCTGTGAGCGTCCTACATGTCGACAATTCTCTAAATGCCGCTATCTCTTAGTCTAGAGACTGAACCCGAACGCTCTAAGCCAGGCTTTTACACTATATTCTTTCATACTTATCATGAAGAAGCCAACCCTAAACCCCGAACCCTAAACCCTAAACCCGGGAAGCCTTCACCCTAACCCCCCAATGACCCGCAACCCACTGCCCTCAGACACAGATACTTGAACCCTCATAGTAGTGGGAAGCTCTAAAAATCTGGGGTTTGCTAGGCCCGGTGAGCCCTAAACCTAAAGCCCATAACCCTATCAAACCTCTAAAGCCCCCACAGCAAACCTACAGACCCTAAACCCTAACCTTTTAATTAAACCCTAAACCCTAAACCCTAAACTTTTGAACCCTAAACCCTCAAAGACCCTTCGAAACCCCTGCGGCAGCCCAAAACGCCCAGGCCCTCGCTGCTGCCAAAAGCGACATTACCCTACAGCGCAGCCTAAAACCCTATATATACCCTAAACCATGGGCCCTAAGCCCTAAGCCATAAAGCCTAAACCTAGACCTAAAATCCCGAAACCCTAAACCATAAAACCTATAACCCTATACCCTAAACCCGACTCATAAACCCTAAGATAAGCCCCATTTCTACGCTCTATTGAAACCTTGATCCCTACTATAATCGGGGCCATATACCCTTGTTTGGGGAGACCCTCTAAACCCTAAGCCCTGCACCCTAAAACCCTAAACCCTAAACCCTAGACCCTAAACACCCTCCAAACCTTAAACCGTCAAAACTTTCTAAACCCCAACCCCTAAAACCCTCTAAACCCTAAAACCCCCAAACCCTAAAACCCTAAACCCTCTAAAACCCTTTAACACCTTCTAAAACCCTCTAAAAGCCTCTAAGACCCTCTAAACCCTAAACCCTAAAGCCATAAAGCCCTAAACCCTAAAAACCCTAACAACCCTAAAAACCCTAAGCCTCTTTAAAGGAACCCTACAGATCCCTTTAAGGGAACCCCCGAAGATAAGGTGCCCAAGATGCTTGGCAGCTCTTCACCGAACTCGACTCGGTCGCTTCGGCTGCTCTTTAGCTTAGGGTTTTAGGGTTTTAGGGTTTAGGGGGCTTTGGGGGTTTAGGGGTTTAGGGTTTAGGGGTGTTAGGGGTTTAGGTGTTAAGGGGTTTAGGGTTTTAGGGTTTAGTTAAGGGATTTAGGGGTTTAGGGTTTGAGGGTTTAGGGTTTTAGGGTTTTAGGGTTTAGGGTTTTAGGGTCTAGAGTCTAGGGTTCAGGGTTTAGGGCTTTTGGGGGTTTAGGGTTTAGGGTGCTGGTCAGGTAGTCTGCATGTATTTGACGTTGGGAGGGCTTTCTAGGAGTTCATAAGGGCTCCTATAAGAGCTACTAGGTTTCCCAGTAGGACCCTTTTGCCCTTTTTCATTTAGGGTTCCCGTATTAAATCTTATTTTTAAAGGGCTACTGAGAAACCAGGTTATTGTATAGGTCAGCGTTGAAAGGGGCTGCGATGCGGGTTCCTATCCCGGTTCAATTCGGAATGGTACTTGTTTCTTTCGTTTTGACGATTTAGGGCAATTTAGGGTTTGGGTGTCGGGGGTTTGTTGTTGCAGGGCTGAGTGCTGGGGGTGTTTTTGCAGGACGCAAGTGGACTTGGTAGGGCTTTGTGGGATTATATGGGTACTTCTCCAAAGTAGGGTCCCCTTTTAGGTCCCCAATATAGTACGGCATCCTTATAAAAAGGACCCTAAAAGGTTCCTAATTTAGAAAACTGCCCATATGATCGGGTTTGTGTAGGGTTTGAAAAGGGATTCAATGGTGTCTGTAGCAAGCATTGGTAGAGTCGACAGGGTTCATCCTGTCGTGTCGCGTTCCCTTCGAGTGGAGTTGTAGGTAAAGTATATTACTGCTTGTTGGGCCACTAGGGTTTTGTGTTTACGGGGGCATTTGGATTTGGGTGAGATGCAATCCCATAGAGGGACCCAACAAAGCACCTAAACAGAAACCGTATAGGGTTTGGGGTTTAGGGTTTAGGGTTTTGGGCTTAGGGTTTAGGGTTTGGGGGTGGGTTAGGGTTTAGGTTTTGGGGGCTCAGGGTTTGCTGTGAACAGCTCTCGCGAAATGGGTCACGACGAAACCCTAAGGTTGAGGGTTTAGGGGTTTAGGGTTTAGGGTTTAGGGGTTTAGGGGTTTAGGGGTTTAGGGGTTTAGGGGTTTAGGGGTTTAGGGGTTTAGGGTTTAGGGGCTTAGGGGCTGCTTTTCACCCGAAACCTTCAACCCCCAAAATGCCTTGGAGCATTCGGTTGGAATCCTTTCGAGCTTGTAACCCTATCCTCCAGTAATTGTTTGTCGGGTTTCTGGGTTTAGGGGTTTAGGGTTTAGGGCTTGGGGTTTAGAGTTTAGGGCTTAGAGAAGTATACCCATAGGCTCCTTAGTAGTTCCTTTTGGGGATTACCTGATAGGATTCTTTATGCAAACCACAAAAAGGAACTACTTAGGGTTTTATGGGTAAAGGAGTGACTGCTCGCACTGACCCCCTGCAGGCACACTGTGAACCCTAAACGGAAGCAATCTGTGTTCCTCAACCCTAAGCCCTACCCTAGACCCTAAACCCCAAACCTTAAACCGTAAACCCTGGACCCTAAACCCTAAGCCCCAAACCTTAAGCCCTAAAACGAGACCCTAAACCCCAAACCTTAAACTCTAAACCCTAGACCCCAAACCCTAAACCCCAAACCCTAAACCCCAAACCCTAAGCCCTAAACCCTAACCCCTACACCCTACACCTAAACCTGACAATGAAAAGAAAGCTTAAAGTTCTCCTAAACCCTAAACTCTAAACCTAAACCTGACACTTTAAAAGAAGAGCCTGAAGTTCTAAACCTGAAGAGCTCAAGCCCCCTTCAACATCCAACCGCCCCGTGAGGATGGAAGCGGGGAGGTCGATGTAGACGAGCTCCTTGCATGAAAGCTTCTGGCGGCGTGTTAGGCTTAGGACTGTGTAGGGTTTAAAGGGTTTAGGGTTTAGGGTTTTAGGGTTTAAGGGTTTAAGGGTTTAGGGGCTTAGGGCTTAAAGGGTTTAGGGTTTAGGTTTTAGGGCTTAGGGGTCTGGGGTTTCAGGGTTGAGGGGTTTAGTGTTTAGGGTTTAGCGCTTAGGGCTTAGGGTTTATTGTTTAGGGGTTTAGGGTTTAGGGCTTAAACGGTGTCGGGTTCGAACCGACCGGGTCCAAACGTAGAAGCTCTCAGGGGGTTGCCAGAAACTACCGTTATATATATATATACATACATACACATATATGTATATATACACATATTTTTTATTTATGTATTTATTTGTATTATATACAAATATAGACGTATTCTTTATTCTTGTTTATTCATTTCCTCATATTCTTATTTTTATTGGTTTATATTTGTTTATTTTAGTATATGATCCCAATTTCTATTGGGCATCTACGTTTTAGATCCTCCCGACGGTCCGGGTTGCGGCGGCTTTTTAAGCCTGTTTGTTAGATATCTTTTGGTGTGCAGGGCTTCGGATTTGAGTAAGTCGTCGGTGTCGTGGCCAGTAGTAGCAGCAGCAGTTGCAGTAGCAGCAGTGGCAACAGTAGCAGCGGCAGCAGCAGGAGCTGCAGGAGCAGTAGCAGCAGTGGCAGTCGCACTAGTCACTAGCACTCGGAGTAGAGCAGCAGCAGTAGAAGCCGCAGCAGCAGCAGCAGCCGCCGCCGCCGCCGCCGCCGCAGCAGCAGCAGCAGCAGCAGCAGTAGAAGCCGCAGCAGCAGCAGCAGCCGCCGCCGCCGCCGCAGCAGCAGCAGCAGCAGCAGCAGCAGTAGCAGCACCCGCATGAGAAGCAGTAGCAGCAGCAGCAATGGCACTAGTATATAGCAGTGCTGGCGACAGTAGATACGACCACGACATTTGCAATCATTGCCAGTAGAAGTACAAACAATCAACAGTATGCGTGGCAAAATGGAAAGGTGACACTATGCAGAAATAGCACAAGACCACTAAGAGTCATCACATCACGTTGGTCGTAACAATGTCAGGGACCCCAAACCCTACACCTGAAATATCAAACCTCTAAGCCCTGAAACCCTAAAGCCCTAAACCCCAAACTCTGAGAGATCCACCGAATTGAGTATGGGAGGTGTCAGTTCTGTGTAAGCCTGAATGGGTAGGACGGTCGTGCAAGCGAAAGGCTACTACACCTTTAACGAAAACCCTGAACCCACGTGTCGCTTTGTCGCCTTCTTGGCAAAACGATCCTCTGCTTTGGGACGGTAGACTACTACAGGGTGCTGTATAGGATCTACCCTAACCCTAAACCCGAACACTCCAAACCCGATAATCTTGAAACCCTAAACTCGATAATCGAAGATCCGAAACCCTAGAATCCTAAATCCCTAGCTCTCCAAAACAAAAGTAAACGCCGATGTGTCCGAAACCCTAAACCCTAAATCCTAAACCCTAATCCCTAAACCTTAAACCCTAAATCCTAAACCCTAATCCCTAAACCTTAAACCCTAAATCCTAAACCCTAATCCGCAATCCCTAAGCCCTAAACCCTAAACCTTGTCAGGTTCTTGGAAGGATGCATGATGCTGAAGGGGCCAGCACGGTCGATTGACGTGGTCAGAATCAAGAAGGACGCCAGGGACCTTTTTGTAGGATTTGCTGATGGGGTGTGTTTATAGGATGTTCTGGGAGTTTGTAGGATTTTATAGGGTTTAGGGTTTAGGGCTAAATACTATGATCATGAAGGACCCCTCAGAGAGCGTGTTGTAGGGATTCATTTTGTGTCATTGCTCTGTGGTTTTATTACCCTAAGGGTCCGTGTACCCATATAGATATACTTTGGCCTTAAAGTAGTTCCTATTTGGGTACTTTGGGGCCAAAGTATATCTACTTGGCTACATGGACCCTTAGGGTTACTGTGGTTTCATGGAGCCTCGAGGGCACTGTATTGCAACCTTCTGGGGTTCAGGGGTTTCGGGTTTAGGGTTTAGGGTTTGGAGCACGGTTTAGGGTTTAGGGTTTAGGGAAAACCATTGCTAGTGCCCTTAAATCAGGAAGGACCACAACTTTTGCCAATCATGCTTGAATATGTGTTGCATAGACCTCAACGGGGGAAAGAGCACCCAGCACTCCAAGCAATACGTGCCAAAGAGCCATTATTCTCAACCCTAAACCTAAACCCTATACTTTCAACCCTAAGCTCAAGCTCTCGAATACTTGGAGGATCGTGGGACTTAGCAACTGGGGTTTAAGGGTTCTTTTACGGAATCTATAGGACTACTGGAAGGGTTAAGGGTTCCGGGAAGTGGATGCGGCTTAGAGATGCTTCTGTGCAGCGAGATTTTGCTGAAACCGTACCTGTGACAGCGCAAAGCCCTACCCGGGTGGGGTTGTGGGGGATTAGAGGCCAGGGTTTCGGTAGGTTATGTTAGGGTTCAGTAACACCAACCTACAGCAGCCTAAACCCTAAACCCTAANNCGAAACTTTGCACCATCTAACGAGCAAAGGCACGGCGCGGATATGAAAAAGGCGGGCGACCGCGCAGATTGAGTAGAATGCCATACCTCTTCGCGGACGTCGATTTCAAGAATTGTTGGATGCTTTGGGTTTGAAGCACTATGTCGTAAATCCCCATGCACTGTATCGTCAAGCACTCTCCCGGCCACTCCATCCGGATGTGAGCTTGATTCACTTAGGATTTAGGGTTTAGGGTTTAGGGCTGGAAGACATGTTTCTTCAACACTAAAGAGAGGATACCTTTCCGTTCAAATCCTGGACCTCAGCTACCTACTTTAAGGTTCACGCCAAAAACGCGGCGGCCCCAGAACCGAAAGAAGGCCTAAACCGAATCCTCAGTCGCATCGGCAGCAGGACCTTCTCCGGTTGAGACAGCGCTTGGATTACATGAACTTGTGAGCAGCACAGGGGCCTGGACAAGCAAAGAAGGTTAAAATAGGGATCGAAATAATTTCCAATAGCATTTTGGGGGTTCCTTGTTATCATCATAGTATAACATACGGCAAAGCCTTATTCTAATTATTAAGGCCTTTATAGTACGGCTCTATAAGGAAAAAGCTTTCGGGTTTAGGGCGTAGCATTCGGGAGTTGAGGCTATTGGGTTTTAGGTGTTTTGGTTTAGGGTTTGGGGTTTAAGGTTTTGGGTTTAGGGTTTAGGGGTGTTCATGTCATGGGTTGGGATTTAAACTTAGAGTTCGCTTGCACCCCAGATTCGAACACCCCTGAAAACGCACGAAAGCATCACCCCCAAGCCCGAAAGCCTGACATCCGGTGTTCTAGGATGTTCAGTACGATCCTTTATTGCTGTTCTGTTTTGGTTCCTAATAAGTAAGTATATCCCTAAACCCTAAACCCTAAACCCTATGCCACTGGGTTACTAAACAGCTTGGTTTTGGGAGTTGGGCAGGCCCCAAGATTGCTGCGCCTGTTCTCCAGGCATGGTACCTTTGTGCCGTTCTGTCTATCCAGAGAACACCGAAACCCTAAACGCTAAACCCCCAAACCCTGCGCCGAAACTCTTGCCAAAAGCTGGCGAAACCGAGGTTTCGCGATCTTGAAGCACCAAACCAAAAAGACCCTGCGAACTCAGGCAACATCGATGTGTGTCTGTTCAGAAGCGTCTTGTTTAGGGACTCCGAAATAGCAACAGGATCCTGAAAACCCTAAACCCCTAAAC
>CAJNJA010092696.1:0-47685 GCA_905231915.1 Symbiodinium necroappetens
GCCGCGCCCTTCAAGGGCACCGGCGCGCCGGAGGCTATGCCGTGGACGAACTCGGGGTGGACCCACTTCTCCAGCTTCACCACCGGGAACCGAGGGTCCTGGGTCCCTATGCCGAGCTCGGCCGCGCGGTTAAGCATGACACAGGGTTGTGGAGGGCACGACGGAAACTGTCCAGAACCACCACGAAACTGCATGAAACGTGCGAAGCTACGGCCCGCACAGTCCTTGTGCCTGGAGTCTCCCAAGAGTGCACGCAGACTGGCGCCGAAAGGCCAGTGACGTTAGGGCAAAGGCTCAGGGTTCCAGGCCAAGATCAGCGCAGACTGCCCACAACGAAGAGTCAGCTGGAAGGGCTTCGCGACGGCGTCGAATGGAGCGACCATTGCCACGGGCGATCGCGACGCCCAACTGGTCGAAAAGGCGGTTGCATATGGTGAGGGCTGCAGCCCCTTCAACCGAGGAGACGACATCAGCAAGCCGATGGAGAAGGGCAGCGGCTTCGGTGCTCATGCCCCCTTGCGCCTCAAAGACGATGGGGTGGTACGTCACCCCGGCTTCGCGGCGGAGAGCCTCTGTCCGCTGATGGCGGCGCTTATGAGTCGCATAAGCTGCGGCCGCGCCAGCAGGCGCAGCGAAGGTGGCATCGCGATGATTGGGCCCCAGGGCGTTGATCACGGTGAAGTCGAGGGCCAGGGGCCCTGGTGCGGGGCCTCGAGCTGTGGGCGAAGCTGTGCACGACGGCAATAATCGTGGATCAAGTCGCGCACTTGGTTGTGTAAGGTCACAGCGTCCCCCCCCGACATACATGACAAGGCGTGTCTGCCGCCGGCATCAGTCGCAGAGCCACAGAACCTGCAGCAACTTGCATCCCCTGCCACGTCGACGCCGAAGCAAAGCCTCACTGCAATGGCGAATTCCGCATGGGAGAGGTGGTTGTCAAGCGTGGTGGAAGCTCCCACAAAGTTCTTGCTCCGGTGGCCGCTCCGGTATGCAGACGACAGACATCGTCAGGGGTGACATCGGCCTTCCACTGGGCAAGTGCTGCCTGGTCCAGCTGCTTGGTCACCGCACTCTTCTGCAGGCCGTTGGTTATGACGGGTCGCAGGGAGCTGGGCAGTCCAGCGTCGTGGAGACGCAGGTTGCACCGCGCGACGGCGGAGGCAACCCAGCGATCAAGGTCGGCACCACCAGGACCAGACGGCCACAGTGCAGTGCAGCGGGCAGCAGTGGCAACCCGAGACCCAAGATATGCTGCATCAGCGACGGCGGCTGCAGGGCGCAATCCCAAACCGCCGCAGCGGAGAGGCAGCGTGGCCTGGCGCCACGACGTGGAGTCCAGGCTACAACCAACGAGGCGTTGGAAGGCAGCGCGCATGCCAGCGTCAAAGGCAAGGAGTCCGGCCTCACAGTGGGCAAGAGGGGTTGTCCACGAGAGGTGGTGCAAGCGCGAAGCGTTGCAGGAATACTTCAACAGATAGAACCCAACCTGAGCGTCAGGAATAGCAGCGACGGCGTCGAGGACGCCGAGCTGCTTGTCGACAAGACCCTGCGAGTAGGATTGGCAGAAAGCGTCCGTGCCAATGGGGGACTTAAGAACCTCAATGTCGCCATCGCCATTGACCGAGCAGCCGAGGGCGAGGAATGGGTCGAAATTGACGCGGTGATGAGGCCCAGCGGCCGCGACAAGCTGCAAGCTGGAGAACCGAAGCCCAACCTGCGGCATGACTGCGAGGAGATGCTTGAGTGCCCGCAGAACTTCCCCTGAAGCCCCTCCGAGGAAGCCGTCGTCTGCGAGGCACGGTGCAATGTCGAGTTGGACGGGGGGCTCGAGGCGAGGCAGTGTGAGGGCCGTCCCAGCAGGGGGAGCCACAAGACCAAGGGACTCCAGCAGCATGCGCTGTACAACGGCATGGCAGGCCGTCATCAAGGGGCAACCTTGTTGCCCACCCGCAGCAGAAAGGATGATGGTGTCCCGGTAGAACACGTTCGAAGGTTTGTTGGTGGGATAAATGTATTCTAACCAGCGGCTCAGCCCGGGGGCAACCTCCTGCATGCGCGAGAGGAAAGCATGGCGATCAACGACGTTGTGCGCATTACTCTGGTCGTAAGCCAGGCACACCCTCCCGGTGTCACCGCAGAAGTGACCGCGCCACCGCGGTAGAAGATGAGGCATGACCTCCGCGCCCGCAGGGATGCCGACGGCGAGCTGGTGAGGCTGCAAGTGTTCCCGCAGCGCGGGCAGTGCGGCACGCAGGAATACCTCGCCAGTACATATTGGGCGAACATCGGCCCTCCCAGTCTGTTTGTTGGTTTTGGCGAGCGCTGTTCCTTTGGCCCCGCCAAGATAAGGTTGCATACCACGGGGTGCCCTGCCGTTTGCCAGGCGTAGCACCAGAGCGGCTAAGAGGCTGACACCGGATTTGTGATCAGCGCCATCCTCGCCAAACACCTGGAGGAGGAAGTCGCCGCGAAGACCGCTGGGACCTGGGGCTGAGCCCTTGGGGAAGGACCGTGCAGCACGAAGGACATCATCTTCGGACAGCTCCCAGCACGGTGGGGCAGGAGGCCGGCTTGAAGCGATCTGGCGAAAAGGTGGTGGAGGGAACTTGGCTCGCATGGCATCCTCGACCTCAGGTGTGGGCTGGGCAATGCGAGCGCCTGTGAGCCGCTGCACGGCCTTGCCGGGCAGACCCAGGCGGGCCAGGCCGACCGCAACCCGTCTGCGGACAAGGTCAACCGCAGCGTCATCATCGAGGCTCGCATTGCGCGAGGCCTCAATCCAGAGCGAGCGCCGCTCGCCAAGTCCCCAACGCCCCAGCCGATTGGCGATGATGCTCCTGTTGCGCTGCAGCTTTTTACGTCCGCCAGGGAGAGCTGCCAGGCAGCGTCCATGCCAGTCGACACCTCCGCCGTTCCGGTGTGTCGCGACAAGGCCCGTCGCAGTCGTCCAGGATCCTCGAGTTGTCACGGGATGGCCGCCACGCAACGCAGGAACTCTCGTTCGGCCAGAGGTAGCAATCCGTCACCCAAGGTTTCCTGAGTGGCGACGTCGGCCGAACAGATCTCATCTAAGCTCGGCAAACTGGAGAGCACCGCGGTGACATCAGCATCCGAGCTTGCTTCGGGGAGCTGCGGGGGTGGTCTTGCAGCGAAAGCAGAGGCAGCGCAGGTGCGGTGAAGGCCGCCGTGGCAGCGCCGACTAACCAGTTTGCTGCAGATGCGGCAGGAGACCAAGTTGTGCGTCCGTAGCCAGTCCGGTGGAGGTCTACCGGGAAGGACTCCGAGGAGATGCGCGTCGACATGGGCGCACAATCCTGCAAAGCTCTCCCGGCCTGCGTGATGGGCATCCTGGCTTGCCAAGCAACCAGCACGGGGTAGCGATGTCGAGGGGGAGGAGCGCTGGCGGCGGGATCGGCCATGACCATGTCGCCCGCCGGCCGAGCCTGAGGTCCAGACAAATAGGGGACGACGACTGAGAATTGCCCGACGGCGGCACGCTCACCCCCCAAGGGGGTCCCGGGCGCGGGTGTCATCAGCACATGGCTCTTGAAGGAACCTGGCTTTTGAGATTAGAGTTCCTTGAGCCAAGTCTTGAGCCGGGTCCGCTTCTCGAGGGTGACGCTTGCTGCATTTCCTTCTCTGTAACCTATGCATTTCCCCACTGCTTCCTATGCAGGCCTTAATTAACCCAGCGTTGGTCACTGCAGAGTCTCCCAAGATGTTCTCGCCGGGCAGGTCTTCCAAACTCGGCCCCTGGGCACGAGGTTTGGACGGGCTGTTGCTTCTGCTTTCAGCATAACGGAACTCGTATTCTGCACTGGTGTTGTATGTAGCACTTATGTTGCTCTGGGTCATTGTCAGTGTTGCTACAACTCGGCACCTTTGCAACAGCAGCTCTGCACTGACGCGTTGGAGTCCAAGCTATGATGTTGACCCTCCAATCTTGAAGCCTTGTGGCCAAAGAGGCGGCAGATCAAGGCAAGCATAGCTTGTCTCCCGTTCTCTGTTGCTCTCTTGCCACTTTGAGCTTCCACCTGTACATACACTGCACAAACAGCCACATATACATCACATGTTTGCCTATGTATATATGTGAAAAGGTTTCTGTGTGTGATTGTGTGTGCACACATACACAAACATCCATACGTTTCAGGGTAAGCTTTAGAAAGAAGGGGTAGGCCGCATGACAAGTCTGATATTATCGGGCCCTCTGTGCATATCTATATATCTCGGGTTTGGGTCTCTTGAGGCTGTTTATGTCACAGGCTACTGAGCTTTGTCGCTGTGGTGCTGTTACACAACTGACATGATGCGCATGCAGAAATGCACTACTTCACAGGCCTCACAAGCATATCCGGGCACATTGCAACACGGAGTGGATCACGAGACTGAGCACTCACGTTGTAAATAGGAGCTCTCACGAAAAAAAACGTAGTGCACCTTTCTTAATCTGCGTATCACCTCCCTGCTGTGCCATCTCGCCATCCGTCCGTCCGTCCATCCGTCCGTGGGCGCATGTGTTGACGCATGCATAACCATTTTCCTTTCCGATTCCTTGTCTTATGTTTATCTCTCTCGCAGTTCTTTCTCATCTGTCTCTTTTTACTCTGCTCCTCTCTCCACCTCTCCGCTTGATTCTGTCCGGATGCTTGGCACGCAGGTCAAGTCGCTTGTCTGTCGATGTGCGCAAGTCTGTTGAGCAGTTTTCACTGGTGGCCCCGCTCGACAGGCGTGAAACCCTGTCGCAGCCCAACAGCCCTAAGCCAGGTACTCGCCTCAAGGAACCTTAGAGGCAGTGCCCAGCTCCCAACCCTCCCCACCCGGTCACCGGAGTCCGCATAAATGTCGAGTAAGGAAGGAGCAGGTCTGCATGCCGGCCTTCGCGGTGGACGACTACCGCACGAAGCAGAACGGAAGCATGGCAATTTATCCGGGCAAAAGCTTGTTGACAGTAGTTCTGTTCCGCATGATTTGTCCCATTGTATCTAGCAGGCATGCTCAAGTTCTACTCACAAGTTTTCTTTGAGGCGAAACCCTTGCCTACCCGTGACATCCAGAATCGAGGAGATGTGTGGATCATGGGTACGCCGTTGTTCTACGCATCTTGGCCATCTTGCGTTCTGGCATGGGAATCTTGAGACTTGAGACTGTTGCGGTCGGGTCGCAGCAACTTGTAAGCTTCTGCAGCTGATACATGGCAAAGGGAGTCAATGACCCCGCTTGAGCTGGCGAAGCTCTGTAGTCAGATTTCCACATGGCACCTCTTGACAGTGGCTTAGCCATGACCCTCAGCCAATCACAACTGTCTAAACCCCATTAAACGCTTTCGCCTTCTGCGTCAGCCAGGGTTATCAATCGCCAACCCTCTTTCGAACCCCGAAACCGCTGGCTGTTTCGGTGTTCGTCACGGCTTCTCTGCTGACGCATGCCGACGCCACAGCAGACGATCAGCCACGGAAGACTAAGCGCAATGTAGCAAGCAGAGTTTCCAGAAACTTGCTCCAACTTACTGCTACGTGAAACTGAATGGGGGCACTGTGCTGCAAGCAGAACCCGCTTAGGTTCGTACACTGTGCACTGCACATGTTCTCGTGGCAAAGTTGCTTGGTCGAGGAGTACACGGTGCACTACGATCGCACAGCGGGTGCGCCCAGCATGGCCTTCAGCTATGCAGGCGGGGCCAGAACGAGAGCAGTCCGAAGGTCTCTAACTGCTCTGCCGAATTCTGCGAATTCTGGAACCTTGGGACTGAGGAGACGTGGCATGCGGCACCTGCAAGGCCTGTCCTCGGACTCGGCGTTAGCCGAAGATGCCATTCCTTTTGACGTGCAGCAGGTCGATGCATGCCAGGTTTCGCTTTCTTGCTAATGCACGCTCTTTATGGTTCTTTTTGCAGGGCAGTCCTTTCAAGCGAACTCGAAGTGTTCGACCACGGAGTGCAACTGCCCCAGCCAGGGCGAGCGCATCGTTCGCGATGGTCCATCTCTGCTCAGTGAAGGCCCGGCGAGGGCAGGGCGCTCGCGTCTGCGGGCGGCAAATACCGTACCGAATGTAGAAGCCACGCTCAGGATCTACAGAACAGAGAACAGGCGCGAAACGCTAATTATGACGTAGCGATACCAGTGGGACTATCCACATGCAGGTGCATCAAAGCCAGATGGCTTGACAAGCCTTCGTGACTCTGCTTGCTCTTCGAGGGTGCTCACAGAGCCGGCTGTGGCGGGGTTGATATGATGAGCTTCAGTGATGTCGGCTATGTCGTGAGCCAAGGAGAGGTGTTGAAATCTGGCTACACATGGGTTGGCAGAGTCGTCCAAGGTCGTTTGCTAGTTGCTGCCCGTTACTAGTTCAACCGTCTTAACATGCATGGAGGTTGGATCACTGTACGCGGAGCTCACCAATCCCATCAAACCCGGCTGACCGTTTTAAGCTCGACATGCACAGTTGGCTCACGGCTGTGAGTCCAGATGCGGTTCACCAGCAAGTCCGCATCAAGATCCCGTAAGACCTACGTTAAGCAATACTCTTGTTTTATGGCGTCGCACTTAGTGATTTGGGCGTTTTCGGCTTGCAGGGAGAGAGGAGCCGTGGAAGGACCTCTGGGGCGTTGGGTCGTTTGTGGGTCTGTGGAGGCATCCGTGCGCACCCAGGCAAGCTCAAGCACCTGCCCACTACGCGGCGGCTGGACACCTTTTCGGGATCCTTCTGAGCCTGAGAGAGACTGTGAAATCCGCAGCCAGAGCAACTTCAGACTCCGACCTGAAATCGCCACCTCAGAGCTTTCCGCTGCTCCAACAAAGAGTGGAGCTTCGGACGATTTGGGTGCTATGCGCTGCCTTGCTTTAGTTTGAGAATTCTTGCGAATGCACAGTGTCGCAGCCAAAACAAACCGACGTAGAGCGAGGATGAAGTGGGCCACGGTTCTGGGCCTCCTTCCCGTTTGCCGTGGAAATGTCTTCCCGGGGAGTGCCAGACGCATGCGACAAAAACTGTGGTGCAAAAGTTTGTTCAGGGTTCAAGGACTGTCAGTTTGAGTTCAAGGCGCATGAAGCTGTGCAGTTTTGTAGGGGTTTTGGGAAGGAGGCAATCTCACTTAGGGGTCACGTCTCGCACAATTACAAGGATTGACGTGAAGTTGCCCGCTGATTTGTGGTATGCACAAGGCTAACTTGATCGGCGTTGGCTCCCCGAGAACGCTGCTGGGTTCGCTGTGCCCAAAGGGCACGAGACGGTACCCGGTGGCGATTGCTTTTAACGCTTCGGGCGAAGGGCGCATCTGGCGCCAATTGCCTCCTTGATCATTATATTAGCACGCATAATGTGCGCTGGGACAGCACTTTCTCAAGCACAAAGATCCATGCTGAGCAGTCTGGCCTCAGGGTCAGGAAGAGAAGTTCCAGATTAGTTTACAACTGTGATTAGGTGACGACCTACGTCAGCCCCAAGAGGATATTCAGGCTTGCTACCCAGTTAAAGAGACGGTGCAGTCGTTTGGCGATGTACGGTTTTGGTGAGACTGCTCTTGAGAAAGATCCCACCGCGATGTGCAGTGAAAAGTCCAGTGCCAGTGCATGCGTCTTTTCGGCATGGGCCCACTTCAAAGGTCCCTCTCTAGACAGCAAGGCCATGCGAAAGCTGGTCCTGCCCTCGGCCCCAAGCATTTTGGACCCATTGCGCCAGGATGAACTGCGACGCTCTTGGTTTAGCTTTAGCGTGCCTCGGCTGAAACACGCGTCCATATGCCGAAAAATACGGTCAACCAGGAAGGCCAGGATTTTGGCACTGCATCAGGTCCAAGATTTTCGGGCTACTCTGGAAATCAAATTCCTTAGACAATTGTAGAACAATCCAGAAATACGTGATGTAGGCCTGCAGCTGGAAATCTAAACGGGCATCAACAGCCAACCCGTAGCTCTGTATGAGCGAAGGTTTCCGCCCCGGGTGGGGAGGCGAACGTTCCAAACAAGCGTCGTCGTCGTCGTGGATAGCCAGAGAAGAAACCAGCAGACAGTCGTGATAATCATGAATCAGAAGAGGGGCTGCACGGGCTTGCTTAGATTGGAGAGAGTGCGTACATCGCCGACTACTTGACATGTTTACTGTGCGATCTGACGGGGCAGTATTGTTGTCCAGGGTTCTCACCTGGACGCTCTTATGCTTCACGGACTGGGTGGTGGCGGGGCGCTTGGACCGCTTGGGGAGTTGTGCCATCTGCAAAGAGACTTCCGTACCCCACGCTCTTTCGGGGTATCCATTTTTAGCCCATCCAAGAGCAGGGGAAGCTCATCTTGCCATTCTTGCCATTGCCCAGGTCCGCTATGTGCTCGCTTGGGGCCCAAGAGATGAAGGGGAGCGTCGTGCGGGGGCCGCTTCGGAGCATCTCTCGGTACCGAAGACGTCTCCGTTGATTGCACAATCTTGAGCCCTGGAGCTTGCAAGTTGACTTTGAGTCCATGAGTAGTCCATTTGACTCACTTTGAATACTTTCCAGGCAGCATGTTAAGTTTTCTGTACTTATTGGAACATGTTAGTCTATGCTTCAAGCCGGTTCTGTGGTAATGTGGATGACGGCGCCGAGAACGCTCTGCAAATGAATCCTCTTGCCAGCCTGTCGTTCTGAGCACTTTGTACTTGAAGCACGTCGCAGCATTGCATCTGTGGCCAGCACCAGCTAGCTCTCGCTGTGTGCATCACTGACCTCGCCCGATCTCCACTGCAGCCCCGAAGAGCATGAAACTAGTGAACTAATGTATACTAATGCTTACTCCTCAAGCCTTAAGCAATAGCCGTGCCTGTGCAGTATGCTTGGTTTTCTACGAGTCGGCCAAGATTTAGCTTGGTCGCTTTGCTGCAATGATGTTGTTGCTGAGGAGCACATTGATTGGTTACTTGGTGAGGTTCGATGGAGTTCTTGAAACACTAGCAGTAGCATTGGTCTCTGATTTGAGGTCGCCCTTTGCGGAGCTTTGTGCGTGCACTTGTGTTTGGTTGCATTTTAGGACATCTGATTGTACCACGGGCCGGGTCGGGCTTGCATTTTCTTGGCTTGAGTTGAGGTTTTCATGTCATGTAGCCGTCCTGGACGAAGGACCTGGGTGATGAGAAGATTTTTTGAGTATTTGAGATCCAGCAAGACCCTGCACCCAAGACTGCCAGCTTTAGCCCAAAACATTTTGAACCTCGAACACCTGCGTAACCAAATTCACAGCCAGCTTGCAGTCTCGTAGCCTGTACTGCTAATTCGAGTCAAAACTGAACTTTGGAAGAGTCGATTGAGGCTTCTCGTCAGCTTCAAAGCAGTGCTAGCGCAAAAAAGCCGTTGGTGTAATGACGTACCCTCAAAGACTCAAAGCAGCACGAGGTCCCGATTTGCAACCGAGGTCCCGCTCACAGATCTGGGCTCTGCACTGCTCGTGATGTTTGGCCCTCAGATATCCGGGGTTGCTTCTGTGCATCCTGCTCGCCGTTGCCGGCACGCTGTGCCGGATGAGAAACCACAAACTTCGCACTGCATACCCTGCTAGCATTCCGGAAGCGTTCAAGGGCAACTTCGAAGCTAGTGGCACTGCCCTGCAATTGCGTTCTTGGTGCCATTCCTTTACGAGCACCTCATGCTCCGTCTTTGTTCACCGACTCTGATCAGCAGAAAACTTGGTCTGTATCACCTGTGAAGATGTGTGAAGATGTGTGAAGGTTCGTGAAGCAACGTCTCGTGAAAGGTACCAACTGTTGCTGGGTTTGTCCTGGCCGCAAGCCCAGAGCAAAGCGTCTCTTTGGCCGAGCTGTCAGAGAGGCAGTTGCACGTGGATGTGTGTAGGATCGTGTGTAGGGCAGCGTTGTCGTTGTCTGCATCCAGACTCCTGTAGCATCCAGTTGTGAAGAAATACTTTGGTTGTGCGACTGCAGACTCTAGTGCCTTCTGGAAAATTGATGGAAGCGACGCCCGCCTTGCCCTGTTTGTTGTAACGGCAAGTAGGAGCGCAGGTTCAATGTCACTCTGGTAGCAGAGCTCCCGCAATATGTGGTGTTCTCCATAGTTTTGGAAGTCCAAGGTTTTGCAGGCTCGATTTTGCATGCAGGCAGCCAGAAGGATCGAACGAGCGGGAGCTATCCAAAACTCTTGGAGATGGGTCTCTTGAGCCGCGTTCTCTCATGGAGCGGACATGCGCAGACCAGTCGGATTGCAAGGGCCACTAACCACGGTGAAGTCTTTGTTTGTCGAGGTTTTCACATTTTCGTGCTGTGACGACAGATCCCGGGACCATACCAGTGAGGTGGGTAAGTTGGCAGTTCATGCTGATGCTTTGAGTGTCGAGTTGTGTGCGATAAATGTCCGAATCCAGATTTCGAGCACTTCGTTCCATCTATGGCAGTACACCCACCCCTGTCTGGGGCAGTGATTGCTGCGGCTGCAGCGACTACCGTGCACCAAAATCACTATCACGTGTCCGTGCTTAGATGTCCTGTCTTCATGATTATGCATCTCCAATCTAATCTTGTCCGGAGACGCAAGCCTCACGAACAAGTCCGCAAAGACAGGGAGGAGCTTTTTCGTAAAGCTTGTGCCTCAGCCGTCAGCCTGTGCCCTTTGTCAGTGCCGCGCCGCCAGACTTCGCGAATCCGCGGGTTTGCAAACTTTGCCAGGCAGGGAGCATGGGTGTTTGTTAGTCCGACAACTGGAAGCTACATGCAGGTGTGCGCATGAATCAACTTTCGGAGAGCAAGATGCGGAGCTCCAAAAGGAAGAAACCCAAGCAAGTCTTTGCTCTGCAGGGCCGCTGGAAGCCGCCCAGAGCACATCACTGCAAGACGCCCCTTGGCTTGCAATCTGTTGGAGTATTCGTCTGCAATACTCGTACTCGGTTGTGGTGCAGAGAGTAGGGAGGACATAGGCCCTGGCCCTGCTAATTCCAAGCCGGCAACGTTGAAACGGCCGCATGTCCCGAGACTGCGAAGCGTGGCTAGCTTCACGAACACCCCCCGCGCTTTGCAAGCACAAACACAATGCACCCGTATCGGGCAAAGCTTTTAGGGAGTCCATTGCCGGTCCCAGTGAGAGCTCAGCTGGCCACAGTCGCGGCCAAACACAAAATAAGCTGGACCCGTGAGATGCCTGTAATTTTCGTCTTTTTTGCGTTTAGGATTAGATCTCTCGACTCTCCAGTCTGCTGCTGGAAGGTCCTGGAAAGAATATATGGCCTTCCTAGATAAGTCAAAAATGTCTGGTCGCATGTCAAGGACTCCTGAAGATACAATCCTTCGTATTGAAGGCGAGAACCGACGTTCCGGTAATGCCCAACCTTGTACCATTCTTTCTGCACACAGCAATGCCACCAAGAATTAGCTGCCAAGGTGCAAGCGCTGCATCTTTCGGATGGACCGTGTCTGCTGTGTATTGTGTCGAGGGTATTGTGCGGTCTTGTGACCCTGAAGGGTGAACGGTGAAGGGTCCGCGAGGGCGCAAGAGCGACTCCTGCGAACGTGTTGGACCTCGGCGCCATTCCTGAGCTTAGCCATCTATCAGAGTGAGAACCGCGAACTCTGGACCCCGAATCCTTCAGGCCATAGGAAAGACCACAGGAGTCCTGGGCCTACAAAGTCTGCATGGCATGTCGCTTGTTTTCGCAGTGTAGATACGGCTGCGCTTACAGCCCACATGGTTTGAAGGGTCTTGTGGCAGGACCACCACTGTCCCTGGATCAACAACTGCGTGGGTCTTTCGAACCAGAAGTTGTTCATCCTCTTCCTAGGCCTCCGAAGCAGATGTCCGTTCATTTGGGCTTTCCATTGGCCCGACTTGAGTTGCAGCTTCAGATTGCTTGCCACGTGTGTTGGGAAGAAGACTGAATTGCCGCTTTGGCTGAACCTGCAGTTTACACCTGCGCGAGCGCGGTCTTCACTCTGGTCCTCCTCGCCGGGAGTGCCTTCTACTGGCTGTGGGTAGGGGCTCCCGGAATTCAGCGCTTGCCGCCTTCGGCTTTGAGAGGGTGATTAGAGCTTTAAGTTGTTCAGCATCGCTGCACCGGGGCCGTCGGTTTGCAGTTTGCAACGGTGTTCTTCGTGTCGTGCCATGAAAAGTCGAAGTATAACGCAACACCCCGAGCTTGAGCCGGGAAAGACCTCAGCCTCACCCCCAGCCTCGTGCCCAGAGCCAAAAGAATTGGTCGGATGCACCACCTCCGGGCTCCGCGTCGCTGATCTGCCGGGGGCTTGGTGTGTGCACATCGGGGCTTCGGATGGCCGAGTTTTCGCCTGACCATGCTAGGCACTGGGATGGTGGCAGTCGAGTGCTTCGCCGCCGTACTCTTTGTGAGTGACTTCCTCCAGGCTGGAGACTTGTAGCGTTGGGAGCTTGAGGAGCAGCGCTCTTAGCAGGATGCAATATCAGAAGTTTGCGTAGGCTCGCCGCGCCTGGTATGCCAACAATGGTTAATTTTTCTGAGCTTTGTTCTATCCCTGGCATCGATTTAAGGTGCGAAGGATAGAGTTTCTCAGTTCTTAAGTTTGGCTTCTTGCGCATTCGCACTCAGCGGAAAGGTCTACAATGTATGCTTCATCTGGTCGAAACGAAAACATTAAACCAGGTTCTTGAACACAGCCATCGCGAGTATGCCGATCGGCGGTCAATGTCCAGCTCGAAACGGTCTCGCAAGTCAAAGTGAAGCTCACACCCTGGTCCTTGGCGAGTAGGCTTGCAACATGTCTGATGCCGGACCCTCGCTTCCCGTCCGAACTGTAGATCCGGGTCGCAGGATGGATCCCGTGTCAGTCGGTGTGTGAGTTTGTGTGAGACCGTAACGCAAGGAGCAAGTGGAGTCGATTCAGATGAACTCAACGTTGGTCGAGACGTGCGCCGCGCACTGCTACGTTTTGCAGCAACGCGGGTATATGTCGCCTGATGAGTAAGTGTTTCTCGCTCAAGGACCCAAGGGCTCAAGCATGCTTAAGTGCGAGGTACCAGCGAACACATGGGGCACGGTCGACATTCTACAACCATTTCGTTGCTGTCTTTGGCGCGTCCTGGTGCCTGCACCCGGTTTTGAGGTTTAGAGTGGGAGGGTCGTTGCGGGCTTAAGCTTGTAGTGTGCTGGGATTGGACCAAGTTGTTCGAAGCAGTGGGATTTGGGATCTGCGGAGTTTCCTGGTGCTGTTGATATTTTTGTTATGGAAGCAGACTGACAAGATGATAGGTTTGCGTGCCCTCAACCTTAAGTCTTGAGCTCTGCTGTTTACGGCCTTCTTCTTGCCCAGGTGGACCTGGCCGCTGCCGTACCCTTCGGCCCCACCGCCTGCTGCCTGGTCCAAGTGGCAAGTTGCTTCGATATGCTGCGTTGAGTGCGGCATCTCACAGTGATGTCAACCTGAGCATTCCACGCGCAGATGCCCGTTAGAACTGCAGGCTGTGCATGTGGAGAAAAAGATAGATGCAGGAGAGAGAGAGAGAGAGTTGGCTCAAGTGCTGCACCTTTGCTTGGGGGTCTGTTCCACCTCCTTGCATCGGGGGGCAGACAGAGGGTTGACCTGGGGCTTGCCCTGGGGGAGCCCTTCTGTTTGCCTCCAGCGGTGCTTGAGCAAACCTTTCCGACGCATTTCTGCTTCAGTGGCCCCGTATCACCTTCGTTAGGACTCCGTGCAATACTCCAGGAGGGCAAGAGTGTTGCACTACAACCTTAAGGGGGACCGAGTTAGTGCAAGGCCTTCAACTTGGACATTGCTGAGAGGGAACTCGAACCTGCCGGAGCAAACCTGGAGCCAGGGGGGAGGAGCCGAGCGTGTGACAACGGAAGTACCTGAACGGTCTCAACGGCGGGGGAAAAGAAAGAGACCTGCGACAAAGGCGGGCACGACACAGGTGCCAGAGCAGCTTCAGAAGAAAGGGAAGGCACAACCAGAGCAGCGTGTGACAAAGGATCGTGATGAAGACGAAGATAGCATCCCCGACTGGGGGATGATACCCAAGACGTTGAGGAGAACCTGGAGCTGACAAACACAGAAGTCAGCAAACCTTGCAGAGCACTACCCGTCAAGTGCAAGTGCATATCTAATCCTTTGCTTCAGCAGTGTACAGCTCAGGCACCTGCCCGTACATTCCCTTCCTTACGCAGCACAAAGGGGGAGAGCCGTTTTATGTACTTTCTGTACTTGGGGGGATGTTTGCTGGTGACCGTAGCTGTTGCGCTCTGCGTTTGGAAGGGGACCAAGTACCTCAATCCTCTAATGTATTTCTTTCTGAATGGCAATCTGATCCATTCCGTGAGTGCATGTTTCGATCCAACTTGAGTAACTTGACAATAAGTAATTTGGACAGAGGCGGGGGAGCGAAATCTTTAAATGAGCCATACGTCTGGCTCTTCTCAGGCAAACTCATGCCGACCCGGGCAAAACCGCCCATAATCCTTGTGTCTTTTCAACGCCCCTCTAACCATACCTGTCCTTTCCTTGCTGGGGGGAGCGGATTAACCAGATGGTGCTGCGCTTAGTTTGTTTGCCTGCTGTATATGATTTGCTTGATTCCCCGTTGAAACAAACCTGGTTATCCGCTCCCCGACCGTACAGCTGAGCTCCCTTCCGTGAACCGGACGGGGGACTGCTCCTTCCTCGAACCGCAGGAGCGCGCTCGCGCGCGGGGGGTAGAGCTGGACCGCTCTGCTCCTTTTGCCTGGCAGAGCGAGACAGAGACAGAGAGAGAACGACCCTTCAAAGATTCCCCAAGTATTGGGGGGCCTTTAACGGCCAGGGGGTCTGACCAGCCCCCTGGGCCCTGTGGAAGAAGAGAGAGAGCGATGTCCAATCTGCAGTTTTCTCACGTCCCCTCCAAGCCCCAAAACACATGGGGGGCCAACAGGCCGGGGAACCTCAACAGTCCCCAAAGCACAGTGGTGGAAGGTTATAGAGAGAGAGAGAGAGAGAGATTGAGAGAGAGACGAGAGAGAGTGTCCGGTCCGGCACGAACCGCATTTTCCTTCATCTTTCGGGTCAGTCACGGCTCCCATGCTCACCCAGTCCACTGCAGAGGGTAATGCGGCGCAGCTGTACCTCACTCTGACTCGCACACTCGGAAAAAAACGGACATACCAGGACACGAGAAAAGGCGCACAGGTGTGCCAAGGTAAGGCAACCAGACCATGCTCGGGCTCCTTCCTTCATACCGAAATTCGTGGCGACTTCTTCCGGCTCCATGTCTGCAAACTGATGCCTTGGGCATTGTGCGCCTCGATGGGGGCAAAGTTCTTGGCAAATGTCGCGAAGCGAGCTGCCCGCTCAGGGGCCGTGGAATAGGTCCTGGGATGACTGACTGTGAATCGAATTTCGTTGGAGCCCACATCTGCACTGCGAGCAATGCTAAAAACCCAACACATCCCAGACAAACAACATGCAACAACCACTGTGTTAGGCATCATAATTCAGAACACTGCCGTTTTTTCACGGTCGGTTACGGCGCGTCTATCTGGCCTCTTGCTCCCTTCAAAAGTGAGTTGAGGATGGTGGTTTTTGGAATGCGTTTTCTTCTGGGGGTGGAAGGAACGTTTCGGGCCACATGAAACCGTTGGCAGATCGGTCGATGGCCTCAGCTTTCCATCCCTTGGAATGCAGATCACCCACCAGGAACCGTGTCAGGATCTGAAAGATCCCGTTCACGAGGAAAACATGAAACCTGTCGTACATCAGGCACTCGATGATCGGCGGACCGTAAGCCGGGTGAGCTAGCAGTCCTGTCGGCTTGTAATTGAAACCGAAGGCCGTCTGGAGTTTGTCGAAAGAGGTCTTGTTCATGTGTTCGTGCTGCTTTTTTCTGCGAGGCCAATGCAGCACTTGCTTGCACAGCGCTGCCAAACAGGGTTGTTTTGGATGAATTCCATCGCGCCATCTACTAGATCTTGATTGAAAACATCTTCGCAACCAGCATCCATTCCAAATCACGGAAATGAGCAGCGTCACGATGCCGTTGAGCAACAATAAAGACTCTGCTGCCTAAAGAATTTGCTTCATCCGTGCTAAATGATCTAGTATGCCAAAGTGAACTTGCTGTGTACGTGAACCGTGAACCCAAACTGTGGCACTGATGCTTCGGCCCAACATGCACCCGAATGTCTTGTGGGTACGTTGTACAGATGCTAGACAACATGTCTTCATCTTGTCTAGACGAACGGCAAGCCGTTTGCAGAGACTGTCATATAATTCCAACGGTCGGCTCGCACAGCTAGAGGAGCTGGGGCAGTTGCGTACGAAGCACTCCTGGCCCCGGATGCACGAGCGTCTTTACGTTTCGTGCCAGCACGGCACTCTTGGCGAGAAAGAGAGAGAGATAGAGAGAGAGAGAGAGAGGGCAACCTCTGCCCACAGCCCTGGCGAAAGAAAAGACTCACCCACCGAAGCAACAAGTAACAAGAGATACCGGAAGGACCCGAGTCGTGTTTCTTATTCATCCGTTGGTACTTCACGGTGCCCTGTAAATTTTTTGTCTCCTGTTTCCGGAGACCGGGCTTTGCGGGTCTCCACTCACTTGTCACCCTGCACTCGGCTTCTTCCCTTCGCGTGGGCTTGACCCCCATTCATAGCTCCACATCCATGAGAGATGCATCGTGGATCCTGTCAGCGGTCTTTTTGTGGTGCGAGTCACGTGGAGGCGCTACAACCCTTCCAGGGTCTCCTGAGCTGGTGTCGGGCATGTGGATTTCTCCGCTCATTCTCTACCAGCCCAAAGGGCCGCTCCGAGCGCACCCCCCCCCCAAAGAGGAGGACGCGGCAGATGACTTGGGCCAAGATCTCTCTCTCTCTCGCTCTCTCTACCGGGTAAGGAAGGGCGGGCGGACGCCAACCATCCCGCACGCGAACGCGCAGCCGCATGTCCAGGCGGGTGTTTACAACCCCATCCGAAGGTCTGCTTTACACATGCTCTATCTCTCTCTCTCTCTCTCTCTCTCTCTCTTTTCACTCCACTTCACTCCGGGGTCCAGGGAGCTTGTCAAATTCCCCGCACCGAAAAGTGCACCCCTGTTGTGAGGCCTTGTGGGGGAGCTGAAACCTACTCTGAAGAGAGGGTGTGAGTGTGTGTTTTTTCGGGGTCGTAGAGCAAAGATCCGTGCCGCTCCTCCCACTCCCGAGCGTAGACAGACGTTCTGCTTCCAACCGGGGCTCGTCTAGACCTTGAAACCGAAGCTAAGGGCACCGCCAAACGCGAGTTCTTGCAGGTCGAGGGTTGATAGCGGGGCTAGATGCTCCAGGGACTCTACTCCCTCGAGAACAACAAGGCTCTCCGCATGCATCGGGGGCCTGCACACGCCGTTCCATGTTTCAACAGACGTCAGACCTCTGGCGTCGCGCCTTCCTCACAGCGCCAAACTCCAAACGTCCGGCGAGCAAGCAGGCAGGCAGGCAGGCAGGCAGCCAAGCAAGCAAACAAGCAAGCAAGCAGGCAGCCAAGCAAGCAAGCAAGCAAGAGAGAACAAAGAGCTAACAAGGGAGAGTGAGTGAGACAGTTGTGTTCATGCGTGAGATTGTGCGGTAGGGTCAGTGTTTGTTGAACGGAGACAGTCTCTCTCCCTGCAAAAACAAGACGCGACCTATGAAGCATGCCGGCGGCCAAAGTTAGGCCAGCCGTCTGCATAAAGAGCCTGGGCTGCCATCCCGCACATGAGTATGCGCGTGCAGTTGTGTGGAGCAGAGTGCAGTGTGTTGGGGGGTTCCTCAGCATGTTCCACATTGAGCATGTTGAGAATCCAATGCGCGGGTGGACAGTCCAGTCCTGCGGTAGGCGGGAGGCAGGGTGTAGAGTTAAGCGTGAGGTGCAGAGTTCTTTCTGCGCCGACCGCACTCCCTCCTCTGGCTTAGAGAAAAGCTTAAAGAGATCGAGAAGGAGAGTGACAGAGCGAGAGAGAGAGAGCGAATGAGAGGGAGGGAGGGGCGTCAAAGGCCGGACTACACGGAACCTGCGATCGCCGATGATCCCTACGGCGAATTAAGCCAAGAGGCCCCGGGGCAAGAGGCTGATAGATCCTGCAGTTTTCTGTCCCAGAGATTGGTGGAAGGGCTCTGCAATGCTTCATATGTCTTTGTGGTGCAGAAAGCTTTCTGCATCACAGAGCATGGCCATCACCGTCCGTCTAGCTTCTTGGAACCACCGGAGCCTGTGAACTTGGTGTCGTATCTTCTTGCAGGTCCGGTTCAGAGCCTAAGCACAAATGCTCGGCGCTGTTCCAGGACACGTCCGTGATGGACGACAACACCAGCTTGGGCATTGCGGGTGAGGAAAGTGAGGAGGCTCACAATTCCGACCTTAGCTTCTGAGGATGGTTTTAATGCCTCAGTCTTTGTAATATTCGAGACATCGATGCTGCTGGTGCCGATTCCTCTGCGGGAGTGGTTTTCTTGACAAAGCGTGCAACTTAATCGTCCAGCATCTGGCGCAGACGCAGCCTGACTTCCTCAGAATGCTCTTCACGGTCTTGGATGCTTTAGCGTCTTATTTCGTGATGTGACGACCAGACCGTAACCCCTCATGTCCATTATGCAGCCTTCCACGACTCCAGGCGGCCATGGGCTCTGAGCCTCCCTTTGCGCCATTCCCACCCGTCTGCTGGCTGAGAGTTGAGACGACATCTTTCTGCTTCTGTTTGGGCGGTTTGAGAAGTGGAGATTTTGTTGGCGGTTTTCGGATGGTTTGTAGTGTCGTGTGTCAGCTTGGAGGATGGAAAAGCCGTTTCTGGGTGTCGGCAGTTGCGTCAGGGGATTGAGCTCCACAAGATACGGAATCAGAATGCTGTAATCTTTGGCATCAGGAAGCAGTCGAGCATCATAAATGATGTTTTTGATGGGAGGGGACCGAGCGGAGACTTGACTGGAGGCTGCCGACGGGCCACGAGGCGCCAGAGCGAGGCGGCGGACCAAGGGTTTGGGGTCTCTGAGAGTCCGAAGCCTCTAGTTTGGCGTTTTTTGTGCTAAACCCCAAAACCTAGGCTCTCTGCTCGCACGTCGCTCGCACGTCGCTCGAAGTTCTTCCTGCCAGGCATCGCTACACCACCCCGCCAGCGGAACCGGATTGACGGCGGTGTGCTGGTTGGATTTGAAGATGATGGACACGTCTTTTTGTTTGGGTTTGGAGACCCACTCCCCACACCCCCACGGCATACCCTAATTACCTAAAGTCGCTCAAACCGGACGGGATCTTGTGACCATGTGGTGCATGTGAGGTGCAGCTGCAGATGACGACGTGACTTCCGAGAGCCATCTGCAGAACGTCGCTTCGGGCTCTGGGATACACAAATGGGCCTTCCAGTCTTCGCTTCGAGGCGACCTGATCCTAGGTGCGAGCCAAGGAGTTGGGACAATGGCATGCCCAGTTTCACCTCACACGGAGAGCCTGGAGCTTGAAAACGAGTCGTTTCGCTTTTGTAGCCATGCTTTCTGATGCAGCGAGCCGCAGCCCGAATTGGATTTGTAGCTGCGCGGCAACCTCCATACCCTCGGGAAAGCATTCCTCATCTCCCGCACGCTATCAAGTCGCCGTCGTAGCCTGTAGCGTTGCCGTACCTCTCGCTCAATTATTCGACCTTGTTTCCTTTACCAAGGCTTGTGATCTTCTACATCGGCCATCGCCCTTGAGCACATTCAGTCTCTAAGGCATTCATGCAACTGAACCCCCTCGGTGCTTTTAACTACGGCGCTCACCTTGACTAATCCTTGCACAGCAGCGGCACAGTCTCGAGCCTCGAGGAGCAGAAGCTTTTGCGGGTTCTCGCTGCCGTCGCTTCTGGCATCTGTCCGCGTCCTGCTCACAGGGGTCAGCAATGACATGGAAAGGCACAAAGAGACAGAGCACTTCTAGATACAGTACAATGCAACCGCGCGGGCGCAGGCCTATGCAGCAGCCTGATTTGCAAGGTGTCGTGCTAGAGGTCGGAGCAATGGAGTCCCGAATCAGCATCAGGGCAAAGCGACTTGCCTGTTGGGTTCCATGGCCCACATGGCAATTGATTGCACCACGACCTAGGACTCCTAGGCTGGGCTTCAGGAGCCGACCCAGGCTAGTTCTCCTCGTTTTGTCCCTCCTTTCCGGGCCATGAAGCGGGCAGTGACTCGGCAGTACATAGAGGATTCTTGACCGGTGTGCCGACTTCTTGCGGTGTGGTCGACGGTTCTTGGGCATGCTTCGAAGAAGGCAGATGGCTTCCCGCCGGGAATGCCACCAGGCAAAATGGTCGCGACCCCAGCCACGAGGGGTTGTGAACGTATTGAAAGAGGTAGCCGTCGACATTGCTTTCAGAGGACATTCGCTCTCGAATGTACGCTCCAAGAGTGCTAAGAGTACACTATGCTGTCTGCGTGCATAAGGCGGTTCCACAAGGGGCTGATGCACTGCAGACGCTGTGGAAGGCTGCACTTCGTTGGAGAGGGGGCGGGCCGACGGTTAACCTACAGGTACTTGTGCCCACTGTTTGATGTGGGGGATCTTGTACAAAGCAATAGCACCCGAAGCCTAGTTGCAGCTTTTTCTGCCTTGCTTTGTTCAATCCTATGCCTTTCCTAGCCTGGCTGTTGAAGTTGCGGAACGTGACGTTGCAAAAGCTGAGGGCGAAGCTGTGGTTAGCCGGGTGGAGTTTCTTTGCCTCATGAGTTTGTCATCTTAGCGTGCACGAGGCGGCAGCTGCACTAGCATCCCTGCCAGGCTGGCTCTTGCCATGCATCGATGCCTAGATCAATGTATGTACATACATACACACGGATAATAAACATATCATGAGGACGAAGGAAGCGACCATCCTCAATTCGTTGCCATGCCAGGTTGCTCAATACTCCAAGCGAGTGGCATGGAAACGCATTGTTTGGTCCCGTCTCTTGTATAGGGTTTTCAAGGCATGGGCGGAGTAGTCTGCGGCATGGGTTGATCGTTAAAACTGCCGAAGCGCATGAGGTTCACCCAACCCACTCTAAACAATCGAAAAACGACTTGGCATAGGAATGCCACCCATCCCGGGCATGCCGGGTATGCCACCGCCCTTCAAGCCTCGGGCTCGGAGAGAACATGCTTTTGCGACTGTCCGACAGGGCCTGTGCTACGGTAACCGGCAACTGAAACCTTGAGAGCCTCGCAATCAAAACGCAAGAAATACA
The DNA here is from genome assembly GCA_905231915.1 of Symbiodinium necroappetens. NCBI lineage: Eukaryota > Dinophyceae > Suessiales > Symbiodiniaceae > Symbiodinium > Symbiodinium necroappetens. Next base: position 21,112 of record CAJNJA010092696.1, read on the forward strand.
GTAGGTCGATGTAGGTCGAATCCATGATGCTATCTATCCTATCAAAAGACCCCAAAGCCTACCGCAGAGGCCCGCTCCTGCTGCCCCCGCGGGGCCTGGTGATACGCCCAAAGGTGCGGTGTGTTTGAAGTTGATCGGGTTCACGAGTTTTCGCTCACCAATCTCCAGGCCACGGGCCAGGAAACTTATCCGTGCTAGATGGCTTGACGCTGCTGAACGTTTCACAGTTACGTGACTACAGCCGGCAAAAACATGTATTGACCATGCTGGGAATTGCAGGCGCTTCTTCTGATTGGCACAAACAAAGACCACGAAAGTAAGCCCGAAGCACTCGAAAGCATCAGCACGCATGAAAACATAATCTGACATTGCAATCTGTCAGAAGCAATGCTACAGTGGTGGCATGACAGGTTTTAGTTCGGATAGTATTTCCATCTGTGCCGGGAGCATGATCCAGCCCATAATTCAATGCAAATCCGAACCTGAATTGATGTCTAAAGTCTCTAGTCAGACACCTGCCTTCGGTCGAACGAGTGCCGCCAGTTGCCCCGGGCAGCGTCGTGCCGCCCAAGGCCCCTAAGGCCATGGGCGGGCCAGGGCCTCAGGCAGAGACGACCACAGAAGGGGAGGCAAACGCAGAGAAGAAGACAATAGCCCTCTCCGCTGCAATTTGGCGGCCTGGCGCAGCGAGACAAGCGCAAACGAGCAGCCCTGTGACTCCCCGTAAGCAGGGACCAGGACGCAGATGTCCCCAACCCGCGCACATGAAGTAAGACACTCTCGGATACTGTCGGGGCAATCCTGGCACAGGCTTTCCAGCAGCTTGTCCGCCGCATCGTCGTTATAAATCAGAAAGATCATAGCTTCTGCATTTCCTCAGCGGTATTGAGATCCAGAGACCTTGCAGGTTGAATGCACGCGGAAGAACGAATCCTAGACTTCAGCTGTTTATGGCACTGCAGGCTTCTTCTTCCAGATGCGCCTCGCTCAGAGGGTAAATGAGTTCTTGGGGATCCTGAAGGTTCAGGCTGTTTTTGGACCGTGCGGCACTCCTTCTTCGATGTTGATCATCCAGGGCTGCAGGGCTTTCATGTTCGTGTGGCGCACAGTTTCAGAGCATGTGGCATACCCTGGCTTCGTTCACTTCGTGAGGATGTGATCGAAGCAGGATCTGCGCGCCGTCTTTGAAGTCCTGGTGTCGAATTCGAAAAATGGTTTAGGTTCTGTTGTTCTCCTCAGGTTTCCGGCAACGGAGCCATGCCTTCGGAGCTGCCGATGTCGGTGCGGGCCTCCGTGAGTTTCGCTTGAGTCTCCGAATCGTGCCTTCACCGTATGATGTAAATTTCGCTCACACAGCTGCCTGGCCCTCAATTCGGCATCACACTGATATAATCTCGCGATGCTCGTGAAGCCTGACTGAAGCATGCCATTGCGGAGCTGCTTACGTCAGGGTGATGTCGACGGTGAACGATTGTGACCCCACGACTTCCGACCACCGGCACCAAGCCAGTACCAGGGGGGCACTGCTCCCTTGGAGCCTCAATTACTTAGATCGTATCGTCCGTTCTGGGATATCTTGAATCAAGTGCTAGGCCGCTAGGCTCCAGCAGCGCGTAAAATGTAGTACTAGTTAGTGCTTGGCAACGCATCTGCCACCAGGCGCCGTTGCTAATGAAAGGCTGAGCTGATAAACCACAAATAATGCAACTGAAACAGAAACAGCACATGTCGCAAAGCTTGGCCTGCGCATCCCAGGTGCCCCCGTGGAAGGCACCGCGTTTGCCTTGTGCTGCTTCTGCTGCTGCTGTTGTGAAATTCAATGGATCGTTTTGCTTAGAACTCAGTCAGATACAGTTTGACAAATCCTTCAGGGCTTCCAGGGGCATGCAAAAGTTCAGCACGCTGCCAAGGACGTCGCATATGGGTAGGACGATCTGGGGCAATCCCAGCAAGAAGGATCCAAGCTACAGCGGTGTATGCCAGAATCATTGTTGAATTTCACGGAGGTTCCGGAAGCAGAATGAAGCGTAGAATCCAAAAAGCCTGAGTAGCAGAAAGCACGATATCCCCGCGGCCAGCTCTCCTCGCCGCCACCGAAAGCAGCGCCTGCGCTGATTGCCAAGCAGGGTCCACCAGCGCAGGCGGCAAAAGACGAGTCGAAGCCTTCTTCTGTCTGTGGGCTTAAGGCTTAGGGGCTCAAGCTTCCCAGTAAAGCTGAGTGGTGCAAAGGCTGTCGCGGGATGTTCTCTGGGCTCCTTAGAAATTTCGGGAAGACCAGGCATCGGAATCTCAAGACAACACGAGAGAATGAGAATTTCCGTGGCTGAACCATACACAGCTGCTTAAACTTGCTATTGGTAGCTTGCGACACCGACGTTGCGTACCATAGCCATAGATGCTGCTAGTTCAAGTCGTTCTTGCGATGTCAGTGTGCGCAGCTATTAAAAGAAATTGAAGTAACTCCGTTCAGTTTTGGTGTTATCCGACCATGCTTATACGGGTCTTGCACCTGACATGCGAGGCAGAGACGTCGCCGGAGGTGGCACCCTGCAAGTCCCAGGCAGGGCACTGATCGAAGCCTTGCTTGGATTCCTGGTGAGGGAATGTGGGGAAACTCCCAAGTTGACTTCTGTCGGTTGTCTGGCAGCTGCAAAGATAGTCCAGGGCATGATCGTCCCGGCATTCTGCCGGGGTGATTGATATGGGAATTTCAACTCATGCCCTCAAGGTCAGCCGCGGTCCAAGTTCTGCCAAAATTGTTATATAGGTCGGTCCTGCAATGCAGGATGTTGCTCTCTGCTCCCGCGACCTCGACGTCTGTGCTTATGCAGATCCCAGCTTCTGCTCACTTTGTGCTTTCGTGTTCGGCATTCTCTTCTGTTGGACTAACTGACTTTTGATTGGCACCGCTTCGTCGGTCACCGGCTCTGCTCTCCGCACGTTTACAACCTGGTGCCACAGCGGTGCACCCGAGCGTCCAAATGCTGCAGCGGTTCGTTTCGGGCGTCTGCTGACTCGGTTTGGCTTGCTGCAGAAATGTAAGAAGTACATTAAAGGTTGTGCAGTCGGAGGTTTCTTAGGAGCCATGGCAGATTGGGTGTCGGCTTGCCCCATTTTGATGCCCAGTCGTTTTCTTGGCCACAGATGGCTCCGAACGATCTCATGGCCAAGCAACAGACCATGCCCGGCATGCAGGTGCGGGATCTGGGCCGAGCCTGTGCAACCAAAGCTTCCACAGTGCGTAACAACATCATGTATCATCATGTTACACTGTTTGGCTCCAAGCTCTAATTTGCGGTTCGGCTTGCACGCCCGTCTAGCGTGTCTATCCGTCTAGCACACTTGCACTCTCATCTGGGGTCCAAGCCCCAGACCTCCTAGACTTGGAAAGACTCCTCCGAAACTGAACCCTGTTGACTGCCAGCTTGATCATAGCTCGAGGAGACAGCCTCAGGTTTCTTTGGTAGCCGAGGCCGAAAGTTCGGAGACACGGGTTGCGCACTGTGATTATGGCCAAGCTTCCAGTAGCCGCAGTAGCCTGTCTGTCGTACCCGATCGGGGCGAGGCACTGCCGTGGAAAGCTCCAGCTGCCACAAGCAGCTCCTCGATCAGCACAGAGTGGCTGACGGTGAAGCTCTTGGAGTTGCTGGAGTGGGGTCCAAGTGAGCCTTTGAAGGTCCGGGCCCGCCGAGCGGCTCTGCAGGCGCTGTCGGTCTAAGTGTACCGACGAGTGTTCNNCCCCCCCCCCCCCCCCCCCACGCGCTGCTCCAGAGCAGAGAGCTGCCAGTCACAGCTGCATAGGTTTGAGGAGCCTTACTCCTTCCTGCAGTTTATACTCCTCGGCAATTTCATGCTTTCGCACCAAGTTGAGTAGTAAATCCGCTGATCTGAATGGTGTGCCCGGAGATTGGCCTGGGTATCTTGAAGCATCATGGACCTATATGAACTGGCCGCTCTTCAGGCTTCTCCAAAGCAGCAGCGGCCGCATCTGCCACACCCTGAAGTTCCAGTGTTACAAAAGAGAAAGGGCTATGCAGTACATCTCGTGGTCTTGGAGTCGTTCGAGCGCTGTGAACGTCGAGCTTGCGAGGTTGAGGATGGTTGAGGCGAATGGGCAAAGCTGTGTTCAGCCCGACCAGGCCATGGGACAGGCCTCGGCGTCGCCCACAGAGCTCCTCCGCGCGGGCCTCGGCTTCACGAACGAAGGATCAGAGAGGTGCACCTGCTTCGCTCTAGGTTACCGCAGTGGCTTGGAAGGTTTCGTGACGTGCGTGTTGTGGAGGCAAAACGAACTGCAAAGGCCTGTGGCTGCTTTGCTCAAGCAAATTTTTGGCTTGCCGATCCTGATCCCGCTTACCACGCTCACTTGCGAATCATGGCCCGACGCTCCTCCAGCGACTCTCGCCTCATGTTGCGCCAGGGTTTTTGGGAGCCTCGTGAAGCTTCAAAGACTGGATTTCGCGGGGGCCAAAACAGCACACCTTTTGCGGCCTGTTGACTGCAGGCTCTGATCCTTGCTGCCGCCCTGTGCGCTCTGCTGGCACTCCAGGCCGGGAGCAACGAACCCAACCGCCTTCGTTCTCGCACTCCAAAGCGGACTCCCACTTTCTGCATGCCACGTTGCGTCCCAGCACTCATGCAGCCTGGTCGTCTCAGAGACATCCTCTGCCAGGCTGCTTTCTTGGGCCCTGGCCGCAGCGGTCAGGCCCAGGGTCTCGGATGGATCATGCGAGAGGATTGGATTCTTGAGAGATTTGGGTTGAGAATTTAGGATGGAGCTTGGGGTCGATTTGAGGTTTTGGATTTGGCATCCCTGATCAACAGCGGCCAATGCTTTTCTGTTTTGCAGATGGCGGCAGGTTTCGCAGCAGGACATGGCCAAGGTGGCGGCAGCAGGTGCCGTCTTGACCGCCCCGGAAGCGGCCCACGCGCGACTTCCGGAGGAGAGCTGCCACGCAGCAACCGGCTTGGGAAAAAGGCTTTGGCACGAGTTGGTAAACCTGCTCCAGTCGGTAAATGCTTATCTAGAGGGCTGCCAGCCTTCGGCGTCTGTTGCAGCTTAGCTGTCCCCTGTGAGGAGCATGTTTTCTGGATCCTCTTTCTGCTGCCTCGTTCGTCTGTCGTTCACCGCCGCTGAGCCAAGAAGCCACCGTCGTCGTCGTCGAGCTAGCCTTCTGTGTCTTTGGAGCGTCTGGGAGCATTGTTGCCAGTCTTGTCGTTTGCAGCGTAAACACACTCACGCCGTCTTCGCAAGAAATCAGTTCGCTCTTGCTCCGGTTCGGAGCTTCGAGTGCTCGTCATGCTCAGTTGTGGTCTGTGGGGCTCAGCATGAACAGATGTCGTACCGCTTTGTAACACACACTCGTAACTGATGTCAAGCTTTCCTGTGCTCACACCTCTGCTGCCGCTGGCAGCTAGCACGGAACAAGACACAAGAACTGCTGCTGATACCGTACTTCATCGAACGATTGCGTTACAGGGATTAAGCTGTTGCAGTGCACCAAAGGTTCCAAGGATCCTGCTTTGTAAAGTGCGGAGAGGAGTTTGTTATCTTCGCGCCCATCGTGGATGTGCTGCCGGTACCTGCGGCAAGAGTTTGGGCACAATAGTTCAGTCTTCTGCACATGGTGCTCGAGCTTCAGAGGTTCTCTGCAGTGCTCTGTAATCAGCCTTCGAGCACCAAGAGTTCCAAAGCGTTTCAAAGCCACAGCGCATCGATGCGCAACCTTGTGGCCTTGTGTGCTTCATGAAGATGCTCGCGAATTGAAAGACCTGCCAGATCCTGCCTGTGTTCTTCTTCCTGCTGGCGTTCCTGTGGCAGGCCAGTAGCAGTCCAGGAAGCTGTGAGCCGGCACTTCGAGCTTTGAGCGACGGATGCCTCAGTCTTCTTGGCACAAACCTCGGACGTGTCTGCGTGAGGCGGCAGTCGGATTTCGCTGAGCGACTTGGAAGCTTCGCGGGCACGAGGACTGGTTGCAAAGGACAGTTGACTGGGAGGTTCCGCCGCGTCAGCCGTAGATCCGTAAGAGTGAACGGCGCAACGCAGCTTGCCCAAGTAAGAGCCGCGGCTCGCACCTCGCGTCTGCAGTTTACTGCCAACCATGAAGCACGACAAGCTGGACACTATCCATTCTCACTCACAAAGCAACAGAATGGCTATGTGGGGCCAGAGTGACACTGTTGTGGTGCTGAAGGTCTATCGGGAGTATGCATTCGGCCCTTTGAGCTTTCGCGTCATAACCTCTCCCGCCGCGCCGTTGCTGCAGGACTCGAGATTTTTCGTTTCCGCTACGATAACACAGCAATGCAGCAATGCTGCAGGCAAGTGCGGAAAACAACCCTGCGATTCGTGCAGTTGGGGAGCATAATGCTGGCCACAACACTTACCAGTCGACCAGCTGTTGCATTGATCCCCCACCCCTTCTTGTTGTCGACTACCAATCTCAGCTACAATGTGTTCCAGTGCCACACTCTTTCGTGTCTTTTCGGGTGATGCCTTGGAAGCATTACGTGATGTTTGAGTTTTTGATACGGGCTCGCTGCATGAAAAGCTGCCGGGCTCGAGTTCAAGACCTGTCCACACCCGAACTTCGACTGCCTGGACAAGACGCAATGGCCGCACGCCGCAACTGGGCCCAACTCTACATCGATTTTCCGTCCGCAGCCCCATCCCTCGCTCCCCCATCTCCCCGATCCACTGACAGTGCTCGAACTTGAAGTGTAGGAAAACAGAGAGATGGGGCCATGCATGTGCTATGGCGGGTAAGCCACGAGCCCTTCACCCAATACTCTCAGGCTCCAGCGCTCTCGTCCTCCTGGCGGCCATGGCTGCTCTGTGCCTCCTGCAGAATCCTGACTGTGTTCTGGCATGTTCTGGCAGTTCAGATATCCTCCACTCCCTACCAGGCTTCGAATTACTGGGCCTCATACAGCAATTTCTCGCTCGACGAAGCGCATGAAGCCAGTCAATCTCGGCTGCAAATGCCTGGCGATGCTCAGGAGTGCATTCGTCAGCCCCAACGGCAGCCACAACCTGCGCAGCGAGGTGGATTTCTGAGGTGTTGAGAATGGTTAGTTCAAGAAAACGTGAACTGGAGATCCTCCGTCGTTTTCGGAGCTGTCTCGCGGTTCTCGTGGTTGTCAGTCTGTTTGGTTGCTCCGTTCTTCGTGTTGCGGCCGTGGTGCGCGGCATTCGGCCCGGGCTCGTGAGTAGAGACTCGAAGCCTCAGGGCACGAAGCGACCCGCCAGCTCCATCTTCGGAAGGTTTCCCAGGATGTGGCCAAGGCAGCAGCCGTGGGCGCCGTTCTCGCCACGCCCGAGGCGGCACATGCCCGGCTGCCCGAGGACTTGCGGGGACCTCTCGTTGCGGCTGCAGTGCCTGTGAGTGCTTGCAGTGACGAGCAGAGGAGTTCGTGATCTTTGCCCCGATCGTTGACGTGCTTCCGGCAGCGCCCTCAGAAGACTCCTGTGCTCAGCCTTTTGTTTTCTGAGCTGCATGTTTGGAGTTTCGGGGCTTGAATCTTCTTAAATGATCATGTAGGATGCGCTAGGCCATCGAAGAATCCATGAACATGAGCGCCTTTGACCGTTTGAACTTGACAGAGCTGCTCGTGCAAAGACGACTCTCACGGCCTGCTTCAGCATTCCAATATGCCAGTTCAAATTTTCGAGTTCTGTAGACTCTGTAGACTCAGCCTCTACCATGCCCTCAATCAGCAGCGAAAGGCTCGGGCTAGCGAAGCTTCTGACGTGCTTGGCGGAATGCCACCGCTGGTTTCATCAGTGCTCCTGTTCCCGCAGCTTCTCTAAAACTGCCGCAGATCCTTCCGGTGTTCTTCTTCCTCTTGGCATTCCTGTGGCAGGCCACAGCAACGTAAATACCGCAGAGCAGAGCTTGGGCTTCCGTTAGGCCTTGAAGCAACCTGCTAACCTGCTCTGGAACCACAGGCTTCAGAGCTCTCAAAGCGTTCTTTTACATTTAGCTAGTTGCAGGCTGCCGTTGGCTTCCGATGAGCGGCCGGACATCCAACGCGGGCGGAGGGACCTCGTTCCGTTTTTACGTGACGGAAAAAGGCTCGGCTCATACACAAAGGCAGGTGTAGTACTTTGGAGGGCACCGGCAAAAAGAGGTCATTGCGTGAGCCAAATGTCCCTTTTCCGGGTGTTGTTCAGCGTGGCATCACATGCCGGGCAGCACTGAAGCATTTCACTTCCACATGTCGTGCTGGATTGTTGTTGAGATCGCATGGACCTTTCGCACAGGGCTTTGAAGGAAATGAAAGGACTAAGTTCAGGACCCGGGTGTCTGATTCAGGGGCTCTTCTTGATGACATCCAATGTACAGTAGTGCCGTCAAGGCCGAACACAGCTTAAGTTTGCTCTGCTAAAGCCAAGGAGTTTCGTACTTGTACAGCCGTCTCCCAATTGACGCCACATCTTTGAATTGAATTGACCCAAAGGTGTAGCTGCACGTAACAGTTTCAGCACCGCTCCGACGGGACAACTGAGATTCCCGAGGCCGAGGTGAGGAGCTTCTGCGGCAGACGGCTCAGCGCGGGCGCTCAGACGCGGCAGATTGTAAACGCATGATATCTGAGTTTCCACTTGCCTTTGTCCACCCACCTTCGGTTCTAAGCAATGCCAGCATCCACACCCAACTCACTTGAATCTTGCCGTCTCGGAAGCAGCAGCTCTTGGATGAGCAGCTACGGTACTCTCTTCAGACCCCGGGCCCTGTTATTTAGATATTGGATGGTGTCAGAATGATCATTTGGGCATCCAGGCTCCACCAGCAGAACGAGCTAGCTCAGAAGCAACAGGAGGCATCTGAAGGGAGAGCCGGGACTTCGCTTGCACGCTTCGCAATCCGCTTGAAGCTGCTGCAACGGCAGGAAGAGCGGCGGCGACAGGAGGAGAAGGAGACCCACCTTGCCGATGTGGTCACCGAGCTGTTGCATTCAGTTTTCATGTTTCGGCAGTGCCTTGCTTAAGTGATCTTAAGTGGCTGGCTCGGCCCCGGGGGCTCGGCAGGAGCAAGCACGCCAGAAGTTCGAGGAGCTTAGGCCGATGGTACCACAAGAAAGTACGACAGGGATCACGGGAGCAAGCATCCACATAGTCGTTGACCTTTACTCGCGACTTTGTGATCGTTACGTGCTTGGCTAAGAGCTCGTCATCCTGAATGTCAGCTCTCGAGTCTCAGAGTATTCTATTCCTGTGTGCTTACCTGCACTCAGCCATGTAAGCAAGCCCCCTTCCTGATTTAATGCAACCTAACTGCTCATAAGAAGGAAGGAATACCCCAATGCCTAACCGACGGCGCAGCGGATGAATGTTGCCCCCTTGAATTCCGCAGAGTGTGAAAATCACCAACTCTGATGGGTACCACACAGGCCCTGCAAGGTTCTGAGAGCATTTGGACACCGAGGCTCTGCAGCCAAGTCCAGGACCCTTCAAAACCGGGGATACACTGCGATCGACAGGAAGAGTTCGAATCGTCAGCCCATCAAGCGGACTTTCATGCGGTGCTGGGAGGCGGCAACAGGAGGAGGAGCGCAAGCGACTGAAGCCCGGAGCCCACGAAGTTGACTTTGCAGTGGCGAGTTGTTCAAGTTCTCTGCCTGTTTGCTCTGTTTCCACTTTCCACAGTTGCTTTCATTCCGAGATTCCAAAGTCCAAGGGAGGAGGCCGACCATGCGGCGCAGAGTCTCCAGGACGAACTGCGGAAGCTCATCGAGGTGACACCGCAGTCTGAACTAACTAGGGATGCTTGCTAGTTGTGGCGTTGCTGCTAGCGGTTTCAGGGCCAGTCCGGGATGGAGGATCTTGCCGGAGTGCTTTGCCTGGTTTTTGAAGCGGCAGGTGGCCGAGCTGGAGGTCCAGATGGCCGAGGCCCGATATCGGGTTTCTTTCAGAGCCCGAACCAAGAGGCCATGAACCTTCCAACACCTCACGTCTCATTTGAGACTGTGGGTGCAAACTAGCAAGACCAGTCGCCAATGTAACGTGCCTTCCGGCAGAGTTCTCACCATCTCTGCGGGACGACAGCTCCTTGGCTCTTGGCCAGCAGCAGAAGTCACCGCGCGGAATGGACAGATGAGACCTTGCGGGTGGCAGACCTGTTGTGATGGCCATTGATGGCCTCTCTTGGAGAAGATGTGAGCACCCGTGCTGGCAGTTAATGAGGAGGTTTTGTAAAGCATGCATCCGATTTGGGTCTCACAGCTCAAACAAGACCTTCTCTGCTGCTGTTGCTATTTTCTGGGCGTGCGTGCTTCCGAGCCTTTCACACGGGAGGCACAGGGAGGCAGCCTTCAGCAGCGCATGAAGAAAAGGGCAACCAAGTGTTCTGAGACAGTGCGAAAGACCATGGACGGCCGCAGCGTATGCTTTCGAAATTTTGTGGGACTTTTTTCTGCCCAATGTTCTGCCTATCAGCCCGTCATCTCCCCTGCCAAGCAGTGGGACGACCGTCCCTATGAGTGAGTGAGCGAATGAATAGACGAATGACAGAACAGACGAATCAACGAACGACCTTTTTCTGGGGGGGTGGAGGTTGGTTGGGGTCGCATGCATGGTAGCAGCCCAGTAGCAACATCTCTTGCGGGTGGCTTGCATCCAACACTTGGGTTATTTCGATGCTTGTACTGCTGACAAGTTTCGACTTCCCGTCAAGATGCCAGAGACTGGTCTTGAGCTGGGTTGCAGTTCTTTCAAATCAAAGGCATAATCTTCACAGAAGTGCAACAAATCAAAGCCGCATGTGTTTCGTAAGTTTGGCTCCGACGGGTTTGAACCGATCAAGAGTTCGAGAGTCTGGACACAGCAAGTTTGTCGATTCACCTTGAGATGTCGCAAGGCAGAGGCACAGAAAATCGACGAGCCGAAGCAGTGCGAGGACGTCGATGGTTATGCAGACGTGCATGTGTTTTTTGTTTTCGGTGAGTAACGGGTGGTACATCGTTTCAAGGTGGAGGGTAGGTTTGCGACCCCTGCTTGTCGACGAGGCCCCTTACAGTGAAGGCTTGGATCTTGGTGAGCTCTGCTCTGCGAAGTGGCTGCTTGGACACGGGCTTTCAACACACGGCGGCTTCAAAGCTTGCCTGTATGAGACTCTGAAAACGAACTTGGTCCCAGGAGCTGCTCCGAGTGGCAGAGGATTTCGAGGCTTGAGCAGAAAATTTCTGAGAGCCAAGGTTACGGAGTCTGCTTCCTGACACACACATCCCGCCATGTCGAAACGCGAGAACTGCACCGTTGCTGTCCCAGCGATTCATCCGAAGGGGTCTGGAACTTGCTTTGAAATCTGCAGGGCTTGCGACCATCAGTTTTGGCCATGTGCAACATGTTAGGACCATGTGGGTCTCTGAAAGTCGAAGCAAACTCGAGCGACTGGGCCAGCAGGTCGTCAGCCTCTCCGCTGCCACTGCAGTGAAAGCGTGCTTCGAAGCTGGGCACGTCAGATGTTTACCTTGCTGGTTGTGGCAGGCTATGTGGTGGTGCGATACCATGCTTCGTTATCTCTCTGAGATAGGCCATGTAGCATAGGTCTCCTGAATAAGCTTCCTCAAGAGCTGGACCTGCAGTGGTACCCTTGGTAGAACAACCCCCCCCCCCCCCCAAATGTGCCGGAGACATCTCACATTGAACTCGTCTGAGTCTGAGCAGCCAGAACCCAGCCGAACCTCGTCACCACAACTCGTCGGAAAATGCCAGAACTGTCTTCTTCCATGTATAGGACCACTTCCGCTGCTACCTTGCCAGAGTGTTCACACTTGTGTTCGGATGCTTAAAGCCAACGCCAGAACCGCGGTGTCAAGCAGGAGGGTCGGAGTTTGTAAGGACAAGGCACGTCCTGCTGTACTAGACGTTTGTCGCACAAGTCGATCCTAGGCGGATCCACCGTTTGGTTTCCTGTTAGTTTTCAGGGACACTATACACCCTTGATAGTGCTTTGTTCCTGCCAGGTGGCTGACATGCAGCCCGGACCCTCTTTTTCCGTGTCTTGCCACTCTTGCTGCTTCTCAGTTTTGCTCAGTCGGGCGCATTTCTTCGAGTTTTTATGTTTGTTGGGTTTGCGTTTTACTCTCTGTGTTGATGATGCTTGCAACATACTATTGCTGGCTGAAGGTTCGACACTCAAGTTTGTTTGGCGTTGTTGTCCAGATTTCATGCTGGAACTCCTGTCTTGCTAGGTTTCGCTCAGGTTTTGCTGTTTTTGATGCTTGCATTGTCTGCTTTGTGTATTGCAGAACCAAACATCCATACCCAAAGAATAACATCCATGTTTTCAGTGCATACCGTAGCTACTGCTTCACATGCCTAGTGAAGCGGGTCCTAAAGGAGTAAGGCAGTAAGGAAGATGGAAAGAGTGAAAGCTCTAGACTCCGACAAAGACGCCATCGTACCAGACTTCCCATGCCTACGGGCAACAGCCCCAACCGACGCCTAAGCCTCCAAAATTCTCGGGATTGTCAGGTCTTTGCAGTTCAGAAGCGGTGAGAATCTGCAGGATTGTTTGGGGGCGGATCCGACAAACATAGGGAAGCCCCGAGCCAAGGAGTTCATGGACGGGAAGCACATGAAACTGAAAGGCAACACGGAGGCCAAGATTTGCAGGGACACCCCAAAGCTCAGTTCGTATTGGAGTGAGTTTAGATCTCAGACCTTCGGCAACTAGAAGTGGGCAGGCCACGATGTCGAACTGCGCCTCGCTGCTGAAAAGGCACCCAAGCCGTGGTCGGTTGGCTTGCACTGTGGATACTGGATATCGCTGTGCGGACGTTTCAGGTGAGAGGTCGCGGGGTGGTTGAATGTGTTGAGTGAGTTCCAGGAGCCATGCGGCCAAAGCTGGGTCGGAGCGGGCCACTGCGAAGGCCCGGGTGTTCTGATGCTGCTTCGAGTGCTTGCAGGTATCTGAACGCATGGTGGAATCCAAAGAGACAAGTCTCGCAGGTGCGGCTCAAGGCGAAGCCTGCCCGGGAAGAGATCACCGCAAAGTCACTGCAGGTCGCAGAAGAGGGCTTCAAGCTTGGTTGTTCCAACACAGCTTGCGTGACCTATGTGCTAGGAATTATGGGGCAGCTCAGCAGTAGAACATAGTAGAGCCTAGGGCCTAGGGCCTGCGAGCTATCACCTGTGAGTGGGAGGCAGAGTTAGACACGCTGCTCGCAGCCGCCGAAATTGAGGCTCGCATTCAGTGTGGAGCACTTGAGGGGTTTGGAAATGGCAGCATCGGGCAGCTTCAGTACGCTAGGACGGACCAGAGGGAAGTCATTGGTGAGGGTTTGTGGTTTCGTCACCAACTGCCGACTGGCAGCTCTTGAGCTTACACAACTTTGGCCGCCAGCCACTTGTTTCTTGGTTCGTGACGACTTGGAAAGTACCAGATAAAGTTTGGTGGTTCAGGGTTGCCTTATACGTCATGGCTAATCAATAGTGAGTTACCATGAGCTACCTGAGGTCAAGGCAGTCTCGTTGTCCATGTCCAATAGCCGAAGCTGTCAAAAAACCTTGACAGTTTGCCCAGGTGGAGCAGGTCAAGTCAGCCCAGGCACGGGCCTTTGATGCAATCAGGGGTGTGTAGGACTCGGTTTGTCCCAAAGCATCTCGAAGCAACAAGCACTGTTGGGGGCGTTGTTGTTGGAGAAAGCGGTCGAGAAGTGATTCGGAGTGCAACTCACCCGTACCAAGCGGTATCATGGAAAGGGACGAGGCAAGCTGCATCAGGGATGTGTTTGTAGTTTATGTCGTTGGACAGTGTGTGCCACTGGAGGGTGCGTCAAACAGGATTACGCTACATTTTGCTTTTGCTTGTTCAGCTGTGACTGTGAAACTCATCCTTGGCAGTCACGCTCGTGAGGACCCTGCAGACACACTTCCTGCCAGCAACCGTTTGCATACTTTGCGCAATTTGCCCAGAACAGATCAATCTTCTGGAGCCTACGGTGATGGAATAACGTGAACATCACAGAAACCTGCGCCAGGCCGGTGTGCTGAAGGCCCAAACAGCTGCCGAGGCGGAGGCAGCGCGGGAACCTGTGGAACTGTTATGGGCGGGAGGGGAATTGGCAGCCTTGCTGCCAGTTCGCTCTTCAGGGATTGTTGTTATTGCATTGAAATTGACATCTGTTCACAGCCAGCAGCCAACCATTCCCGGGAGCATTTTTCCGAAGCCAAAGCTGCCTGCAAGTGATCTCACTGCCCGCAAGCCATCGGCGCAGGCCAAGGCCACGCCAGAGGGCGGTGGCGGAGCGCTCGACAAGGAGCCACGGGCTCCGCCCCCTTTGTTGGAGCTTCGTGTTTTGTTGCGAGGGGGGTTCTTTGGTTTTTTCTGACCCTAAAGGGCGGCGGGCCCGGCGGCGCGGCTCTCTCTCTCTCTCTCTCTCTCTCTCTCTCTCTGCAGGAGCTGATCCGGTTGGCCACGGAGTTGGAACGGTCGAGCGAGGAGGCCTCGAAGTCCGTGGCAGGCGGGGCCCGGCGCAGAGCCGCACGGCCGTATTGTGAACCCATCGTCCCCTTTGCAAATGCAAAAATATGCCTCTCGCAGCTGCAGCTACGCGTTTTTTTGTGTGGTTTCTTAGGGACTTCCGAAGGCTAATTAGGTCTGCGGGTCTCTGCAGGATCGCACCGGGATGCTGCCTCCGGGGACTTTTCCACATCCATCCCTTGACAAACAACTTAAGATGCTCTGCGGACAAAGCATGTCGAATCATGCAGCTGCATCCCCGTGCAACCTTTCGTGTGCCCATTCGTGGTGAGGGCATCTGCCAGCAAACAACGAGCTGACGTACCTTCAGCTTGCAAGTTCGGCCGCAACATGCATTTCCCACTCCTAGGTTCTTAGATCTGATATGGATCTCAGTCTTGCTTGTTTCTTCCGGTGTGCTCCTCGAAGCGCAGCCCGTCCAGGATGCATGGCCCGCATGGATGGCGCCACAAACATGATGCGGACATTCGGACTGCATCTGGCGGGTTGTGGGCCGACGGCAAGGTACAAAAGGGTTTTACAGCTCCTCAAGCGACGTGCTCAGGATACGTGGACCGACGGAGGCGCCTGCAACGTCGGGTAGCGGGCACGTGGTGTTCGGGACTTGAGGAGAAGTGTGGGCAGGCAGAGCTTGTGAGGCAAAAGGCTTCGGAAGCCATCTCGAATTGAGCACCCAGGTCAGGTCTGAGACACTTGAGAGCGAAAGCTGTCACAAACCCGGCAGGGACATGCTGGGACCTAGCTTTCCCCCGTCACCAAACCTGCAGCCAGGAGCTGAAGACTTCGGCTGGTGTTCTGCAGAGCCTGCAGCCCAGCCTAGCGGAGAGAGCCGGGGGCTTTAAGCATGCGTTGCCATGCCGCAGCCGATTGTCTCTACAATCGACCCCCACTGGGTCTGTAGCCGAGCTGTTCGAGCCAGAGCTCCTATAAAAGGAGTGCACGTTGGAGACGTAGGCTGTGTCGTTCGGAGATCCTTGGAATGTGGAATTACATAGGCCCGGCCTTGGGTGCCGCGTCTGTGCCCTTCATCCTGGCCCCTGTGCCAAAAACCCTCGAAGCCGGCCGAAGCGAGTCCTGAGAAAGTTTGAAAAATCCAAGATCGGGCGCGGACGGTCAAGTCAAGCCTCGAAGAGATGCTGCAGAAGGCCAGGCTTGGGCGAGGGGTTTTGGGGGGGTGGCGACCACGCTGGATGGTTGAGGGGCTGTTCACTTCTGAAGCTGTGCAAGCTTTTAGGCTTCCTCCTCATCCCAGATCCAGGAGCATCCCTTCCCGTTCCACAACGACAAAAAAGGCATGCCTTTCATTGCTCACTCCCGAGGCCTGCTCGTCACTGCAGGACCCTGAACCCAAACCTGCTGTCCGGGTATCCCAAAACCACCTCATGTCAGTTCACCTCAGCTGTTGCACTGCACTTCTGAGGCCCGTGCTGCGAAAGCCATGGCGGCTCAGCGCGTCGAGCGCGAAGTCCCTTGACCGAGCACATCAGCTTTTCAGGAACTGGTGACTCAGCATTTGTCGCCGTGATTCCTTGCAGTTCATGTCTCAAATCCCGGGGTTCGTAAATCACCCGCAGCTGCCGATTGAATAGGAAAGCCCCGAACGGAGCAGAAGCGGCAAAGGTGCGGAAAGCCGAAGCCTTGAAGGAGGCCGCGCGCCAGGCCGCTGGTGGGCTGTGATGGATCTTTTCTTTTTTCTTTTTGCTTCCGGGCCCGGGTTTGAGTGGTCGCTCCCAGCCTCCAAAACTCAGCGTATCAGCGGCGCGAAGTGGCAAAGTCCCTATACAAAAGAAGCAGAAGAAGCGGGACCTCCATCGATGACGTTCAATGCCTTCTGCATGGTTAGTAGTGTTTCAGGCTTTCATCCTGTCAGAAGCTGAGTTTTTGGGACATGGCTGGCCTGGCCGCATCCACAGGAAGCCATCTTCAAGCAGTACGACAAGGCAGCGGCCTGCTGCGATGCGTTCCTGCCTAGTTTCGCTGAACACAGGTTCGCCACGATCCAGAACCATAGTCCGTATAAGGAAGCACGGTTGCGAAAGGCCGATGCTCGATCCAACACATAACGCTTCCAGGAATCGCCTCGCGAGGTCTTCCAGGGCCAGCAAGCCCAACAAAGCTGCCGTTATGTCAGTATGTCGTCGGGTCCATGAAATCTCCAACAAGCCACTTCGAATCGCATGCCCAACTACACTACACTCCGAACACGCTTGCCTATGAATGCTTCAGTTGCGCCGGGTCTCCGCAATCGTTCTGAAAACTCGTTGGACATGCCAACAACGGCTGAACGACACCGATTTGTGAGAAGAGTGACAGCAACGATCAAGACCGTGCCGAAAGGAAGGGTTCAGGCATCAGAGCATGCTAGGATCGCTCAGTAAAGCGATTTAAAGGACAGCGATGGGCTGCTCGATGAGTCCGAGATTCGAGCCCAAGTCTCAGTGGTTTTGGTGGCTCAGGTTTGGCTTGGAGCTCGCGGCACAGGCGACATTCCAGTAGGTCCTTATCCTCCTTCGAGATTGCGGTATGGGAATGTCACGCTCGAACTCGTGGTGAGCCGGGCTGGCCCCTGTCAGCGATTCAGGTCGTCAGTTACCGGCGATTTCACTACAAAGCTTCCGTGTGAGGCTGGTCAGCAACTTCAACCTTTGATTCTGAGGCTTATATCGCTGGCGAGTACACCTTTGAGCTTGCAGAGGTCGCCAAAACTGCAGCTGCGAAATCAAAGCCAACCGTTGGAGCCGCACTGCCCAGCCGCTCTTGCTTGCTGCTGCGGCTCAGCCTTGTAGGTTGCCAAACCTCCTCTGTAAATCTCAAGCACTCTTAGCTCGGTACAGGAGAAGCTCACGCAGATCCTTTCAGCGAGTTCCGACGGCGTTTCGAACGCGGATTTCGCAAAGCTGAGGCCGCTGGAGCTGGAGATTTGGCTTCTGGGTGCTCTGGTATTGACTCTGTGGTTCAGCGTAGATGCTTGAGCGCAGGACTTTTGATGGGCCTAGGGATCGCAATGCAGACAGGAACGGCTGCTTCTCATAATTTCCAGAAGCAACATCATCTGGGGTGAATGTGAGAACTCCTGGGTCTTGTGCCCAGACTTGATACCAAGGCGGTCATGTCCTTTCATCAGTTTGCGCCAGTAGGATGTTTTCGGAGGTCGCAGATAAACGACGCCTGGAATGAGGTCTTGAACAAGCAGAGGACGGCCTGCAAGACCCGCCGATGCGATTCCTGCTTGGCACGATCTGTCTCGCAGGAAGGAGAAGAACGACAAGCAGATGGCGATGATCAAGAGGAACTCCGCCGAGATCCTGCCGGGCTCACCGTGTCCCAAGCAGGGGGGTGGAAGCTCAGCTGAATCCAAAATTGAGGTCGGCCCTGAGCGGCGTTGAAAGCGAAGTCGCGAAGGCCGAGGCCCAGGCGGGCGGCTCCCAGCTCCGGTGGCCTCTGAAAGTGCCTCTTGGAGAGTCTTCTGCCGAAGAGAGAGTGGCTCTCTGGCAGCTTAGTGTCTATCAGGTGGCCTTCTAACGGTTTAAGCTCCATAGCGCCGCCAGCTTCCTTCCAGGGAAGATCTTGCGGAGGGAGTGGGGGATTTTCCGCCATATGCTGTCCGGGAAGGTCCGGATACTGGGCCCCATGGTCACGCGTGGCGTGACCATGATGGACATGCTTGGCGAGAGGAGCTTCACCGGGCTAGAACCTAGCACTTCGCGCCAAGTGATTTGGACGACGCATCTTCCATCTTTGCCGTAGCGTCGATGGCTTGCTGAGTCTTGTCGGAGGATACTCTCGCAAGAGCTGAATGTAGAGCTGAAAGATAGTTGCGAGGTGTTTGATCTGTGCGTGACTAGTAGTGTTTACGAATCGCGCGAAGGCCTCACGCGAACTCCGGCATGAAACCGTGCCAGGACTGAGGCGGCGGAGAGTGCTGTCGATGCTGCAAGAGACTTCTTGGCCGCTGCGAAGGAGCAGGCGACGCAGTAGGAAGGACAGGAACCTACTTTAGGCGGTGATGGGCAGCTCTAGACCAGGGGGACGTTTGTGCAGTGATGGTAGTTCAGAATAGCCCTCAGATGCTCTGAGTCTGACCACACTGGTCTTGCAAAACTGACCTCAGCCAATTGATAACGCAAAGAGCTTGAGAGCGACTGCCTGGGAATGGAAGCCACTGATTCACCGTGTGGTACCTTTGTCAACAGTGCTACCTAAGCTCTGACACATTCGCATCGCGGTGCACAGCAGGGAAGAGACAACCCATCGCAGCCACGGGATGCTCTCAAATGCTTTGTCCTCGATTGCCGCCTGCAGGCCTTAGCGTTGGGTGTCGACAGCAACTTCGAAACCGAGGCACCGACCTGGCTCTTAATACAGTTCGCTCAGCTCTTTGCGGCTCGCGGTTCAAGCTTGCCATCGAAATGCGTAGTGACGTAGTTCAGCTAACAGAAATGCTTGGTGTTGGACCTTCGCAGAATTCATGCGAATTGTGGCTCGGGGTTTGCAAGATGTCCCTCACTTGGAAGCCTCAGTAGGCCGTCAGCTCTGGAAGCTACTGCGCATGCGTCTGTGTGTGTGCATCCTGTGAGCCAAGGAGTCTGGGTTATGATTGGAAAGAGTAGGGATATTGCAGCAGGGGGGCAACCCCATGAGCATAGCTGCTTGCCCAACGAAAAAAGCGATATTGGGTCTGATCAACCCACCGTACCTGCTTGCACAGATATCAGAGTCAAGTGGAATTGCAAGGTTGAGGCTTTGCAGGTGTGTAGTCAGGAAAGAAGGACCCCGTACTCGGAGTGGAGATCTGCACAAGTGTGTGTGTGTGTGTCCTGCTTCGGGTGAAGGGTACCGCCGCCGCCCAATTATAGGCAGGTATGCCCCAAAACACATTGCAATGTAGAAAATACCCTTGGTTAAGGCGTTTCTCGAAATGGACAAGGCTAGGCTTCCCCTTGTTTTCGTAACTACATCAACCAATCTGATTGCTGTGACATAATATGTAGAGCTTAGCGTTCTTCCCAGTTGGTGTAACTCCGAAAATCGGCAAAGCTAGGTTGATTCAATTTGTGGCTCATAGTATGCGCCACTGGCGCGAGTTATCACAAAAGAGTTTTCAAACCTGCGCTGTGCATGTTGCCTTTGCAGGTAAAAAGAAGATATATGCAATACTCGGGTTCTTGCGTTGCCCAGCCATGACTCAAAAACCATGTAGTAATGAGTACTTTACACTTAACTGATAACATTCTTGTCAATTTTCTGTTGGCACGGATTAAAAACGGCACATACCGTACAATGTACGATATGCCAGCTACTAAAACATAAATGACTTCATAAATATGCAGTCTAAAAGGATACGCAACAAATCCTGTCGAGCTTGTCTGGACCTAGGCAAAATTCATGGGCGTAAAGAGACAAAGATGAGCTCAAGGAGTTGTATTCTGAACATGTTCTCGAGGAAACGTGCCAAACGAAATAGCAGCTTCACATATTATAGTGGAAACTACACCCTTATGAACTCTTATAAGACACAGTGGAATTACATCAACAAAATTTACCATGAAGTTGTTGAGGTGTGTAAATTACAGCAATTGCACGCATCGATTTTTGATCAGGAAGACTCATAACATGTTCTGAAAGATATCAACAGACCTTAATTAAATCACTATCAAAGAGGACAAGGTGCTGATCAACAAACACTCAGAACCAATTGTATACTTTGAAAATCTTGGTGGCGATGATTGTTGTAGGCACGCCATACTTTGATGAACCACTCAATTATGTCACATATTGGGTTGACAAGTCTATTCAAGAAATGGAAGAATGGTGTCTTGATTGCTTGAAACAACAAATGTTTACGCAAGGACAAGTTACTTCTATATCGCATGTTCATTTAAAAATGAATAAACAACGCTTCAATTTTGCTGGGAAACATAATAACTACACCGGGCTTAGTCCATTTTGGAACTTGTGCCACCGGAATCGGCTAAATCCTGTGTCCCACAGTGGGCTATAATTGGTGAGCGGTGGTGTATGATATCTTGTCCATTTCATCTTACAACAAGATGTGTTCCATATGGTGATGTGTTTTGGGGCATACCTGGCAGTGGTGGTGGAATCAACTGAACTAGACAAGCCTATGCTAGCGAAATCAGCATTTCCTGTTTACTTGCTTCCGCAAAGCTTAGTGACTCAGTGTCCAGCTCACAATGACATCTCTCCAAGTGCAACAAAGGCTGTCTCATGCGATGCCAGCAGCAGTTTCCGACCCAAGGATTCAGAAGTTCACCATAACACCTTCCCGCAAGCGGGATGAACATCAAACAAAACTGCTGCTGTGGAATTTAGATTTAGCTTCACTTCAGGCATCTGCAGGCCTCGTCGACATTGTCATTCTCCCTTCACCCCAAAGTTTTAATTTGGACCTGGAACTTCGTTGTGATCAATTTCGAGTCACGAAAGGCCAAGCAGATGGCTGCGGTGGAGGCCAGGGAATTCCATTTGCCGCGAAGACTTTGCCGAGTCGGCCTAAGCCGTCCTGAATCATTCAGTTGGGACACGCTTCAGCTTTGCGAATCCACTTCGATGCAACAGTCTGTTCCAATGCGTCGTTCACTTAGACTTTTTTCGCGGCCTCTGATGTCACCGTAAATAACTGGAGGCATTGTAGTGGCATTGTAGCTGCCAGCACCGTAGTCGAGCCAACCATCCTGAGTTCGCAAGGCTCCGTATGAAGAACTGTTACGCAGCCGACGTAGCCGTTGCAGCAAGTGGTGGTAAATAAGTTCCCGAACAGGCCAGGAATCTGCAGATGAAGGTTACGGCGCTTGAGAATCGTGTCAACACGGCAGCGCACGTGTCCAAGGCCAGCATGTTTGTGCGTGTTGTGTGTATCGGCGATATCGGTATATCGCTGTATGCCTGTGGGGTTGAGTCGGAGCGACTTCATTTTGCTTGTTGAATAACGCGAATGATATGGGAATCCGCTCGACTCTGGGCGATAGAGTGATACCGATGTTTGTGCAGGCCGCCCGGAGCAAAATCCAGCTCCAGGAGCGGAAAGCGGCTCTCCTCAGGGAGGTGCCGGAGTTGAGAGCGGTTTGGGTTTAAGACGATAAGTCTATGTAAAGACGAGAAGTCTATGTAGAGGTCAGGGGGCAGGGGGGACAACCGTGCTCGGGCAGGGTTTGAGATTGGCGGCTTCCACTACACCGTACCATGATGTGCCGGCTGAACTTTATTTATCAACACGGGGTGCTTCACTTGTTCACATTCGAGGGTAAGGCAGTTCCTGTCAGCCGCACCGCTGCTCTTTCTTCGTTAGGTATTGTAACTGTAAGCTTCTGAATCTAACCCAGTGTAATCTCTACACAGTGCCTCACAAGTTCGTATGACCCTGAGCAGTCGAATCTTGAACACCTCACTGCAGCATTCAATCGAAACCCCTCCAAACCCGGGACAGGCAGCGACGATGTGAACGTCAGGGTCCAGGCGAAAGCTTCCGAGTGAGATTTTGAGATTTGCGCATGCCCCGTCAAAGATGATGAGACATGATACGAGCTGAGGGAGGATGAGATCGGTGATGCAGTGAGTAGCCATTCCCCCGAGCCAGCAAGATGCGACACGATGTTGGAGACCGCATGGGAGCTAGTCGAGGAACCTGCAACTGGCGCTTGCATTACATGCAAGATAAGAGACAATTGTATGTGGCGCAGAATTTGCTCCTTTGGGTGTTTGCAAGATTTGCAGTTTGTGTTGGCAAATGGGGGAGGCGCCTTGGGAGGTTTTCATGGCTTCGCAGGGAGCTTTCGGGGGAGCACCGCGACGGAAGGCCGCAGCACTTTCCAAAGGACGCGGAGTCAATGTCTTCCCAGGCGATATTGCATTGCTCTGCCCTTACTTACTGTAGCACCCAGCACCGAATCGTACAACTCGATACCTCAACTGACTAACTTCCATACCTGTCAGCCATGGCTTGTAGTGGTTGCATCCGATTGTGCACAGATTGGCTACTACTTGTTACTTGTAGTCCTTGTAAGACTTGCGCCCTGACACACTTAGGACCTAAAGATACCTAACGTGTGCAACAGCTGCATGCCTTATGCACGTCCAGCTTTGTGCCCCATACTGCATATGTATCGTCGGCCTTGGTCTTTACGGCGGAAGCTAGCATGACGTGAACGTTGTGAGGTTTTGGATTGACTCCTTGTGTCAAGTTGCTTAAGTAGCATTGTCAAGGGAATACGTGCACAAACAGTAGCCTCGGTTGCCTGAGAATCCATTGTTGGAGCAGGAAATGACCCGGAGCCCGTGACAACGCTTTGCTGACTTCTCCAACAGCCAGACGAGAAGGTTTGAACTCCGCCTTTGCTTTGCATTATTCTTGTGCTAATAGTATGCCTCGACATCAAGGGGAGTTGCTGGTCGGTAGCCGAGGACGTAAACTTGCTAGCCTTCCAGAGCTCTGGAGTCGGTTTGGCCCTCATCTCACACATCCAACCTTAGGCCTGGGCTGAGTCTTGCTGTTGAAGACAATTGTCTTAGGTAGCAGTGACGTAGCTGGAGTGGAAAAGGGCAAGGTGCGCAGTCGAGCCGCTGTCTGCTTGGGGTGGGTGTGAGGGTACTGCCAGTGTTGTGTTGTGCTTCTGTCTGTCTGTGACAACGCCGTGCTCTGCGGTGCCTAACGCACTTCCAAGCGACGAACAAAACGGAGACAGCCTCCCCTTGTCATCAAGAGGATCGCTTCAGTACCCAGGGCTTTGTTTTGCTGATTAGCTTGCCACCACCGGCTTTTGATTGCAAGCTCTCCGCGATTTGGCTTCAAAGTTGGCATTTGGCACCTCTGAGCCCGCAGAGACCAACAAGATCCAACAAGCGCCACCCTCAGGCTGTCAGTCTTGTTAGGCATAGGAGGTGCATTGAGCGCCTACTTGCGAGACCTCAGGACCGGATTGTGTTCTTGCAAGCACTTTGCACTCGTCCTCATGAGAATGCCACAGCTTCCGGCACTTTCTAGCAGAAGAACAGTCCAGGCCTGCGTGGTAGGGAGCATCGAGTCTAGAGTCTACAGAAGTGCACGGCCCCACTTTGAGAACTTGAGAAGAAGATGCTTCATGCGTCTTCATGGAAGCCAGGCTTTCCCTCTTAATTAGGGGGCGGTACGTTTTTGTTTCACATGGCCGTTCCATGTGCAGGGAAACCCTTTGTCCCTCCAGTGGACCCTATTGCCCCGCCGGAGCAACACTCGTGTAGGCTCCTATAGGAAACAAACTGAGAGCTCATATCCAAAGGTGTGTTTTGCTAGTCTGTTTGATTCTGTTTGCAAGACCTGATGCGGATCAGCACGATCGTCCGATGACATGCCCCCCGCTCACATGCCTGCGGGCGAATCCATGAACTGTCCTGCAAAGCTTCCTCAATGAGGCTCTTCATATCCTGGCACAAGAAAACATGGCACCTGCTGGGCTCCTGAGTGTGCGGGCAAAGTGGCTGATGGTAAGACGTCTGTTCTAGCGATAGGGTCGCTGGGATCCGGCAGGGGGTGGCGAGACGTGCGGGACTTCCGGTTTGGGTCTTGAATTGTTCGGGATCGCAAGATCAATCGAGTTCTTCTGCAGGCTTGGCCAGTGCTGCGACCCTCTCTCTCTCGCTCGCTCTCTCTCTCTCTCTCTCTCTCTCTCTCTCTCTCTCACTCTCACTCGTTCTCGCTCATACTCTCACCCCCGTTCTCGCTCTCCCTCTCCCTCTCGCTCTCCCTCTCCCTCTCACTCACACTTTAACTTACACTCACTCACTCACTCACTCGCTCGCTCGCTCACTCGCTCCCTCGCTGGCTCGCGCGCTCACTCACTCTTCTCTCTGTCTCCACGTAAAAAGCATGATTGTAAGCCAATGCAGCAAGACCCGGTCATGAATCTGTTTGGTTTGGCACAGATCCGGGAAACATGGGCTTCGTTCGAGTGAGCTTTCAGGCTGATGGCCGGAAGCAAAGCCCAGGTGTCCAAGCCTTCAAGCTCTTCTGCGCAAACGTTCCAAGGCTGGCCGGGGAGTCCAGGGCGGTGCCAAAACTCCAAGTCTTGGGCAATTCTCCTGTATCATGTGAGTTGCTGTTACGTGAACTCGAAGGGAAAACACCCTGCAAGTCGGCTTAAGCGTTTCGGTTTGTTTCTTTGTGTGTATGTACTTGTGCACATTTCGGTGCATCGGGTTTCTGGAGCAAAACCTCTTATCCAGCCCGAGTTTGATCTGCCCATCCCTGCACTCCATAGTGCTTTCCTCACATGGATGAAAATGGGCCCTTCTTGACGATGTTGTGCTTTCCTGCCCCATGCTATCTCGCTGTTGTTTACGTGTCGGTTGGTCGGGTTGCTCTAGCCCTGCAACCTCGACCCCTCCCAGAATGCAGGTGAAGCGAAATCAAATTCGACTCGGGTGTGCCTGGCAGCCGACCCAGTGGTTCTCACGGCCTCCGTTGCTCTGGGGGCTTGCTGTGTCAACGCAAAGGTCTGCTCTCAAGACAGGCTTATGTGCACACTGCACACTGCTTGGCATCCACCGGCCGTTGGCCACTGCGAAACGAAACCCGGTTCTGCAGCCGAGCTTGTTTTCGCCGTCCTGTCCAACCGCCCGAAAAAGGTATTGTCCGGTGCTGCATCTACGCAGTAGTGGCTGCGGTGCCTGCAAGTTGCAAGCTCCTTCGTTGTTGGAATGGAAGAGTAGTTCTTTTGAAGACATAGCTTGGGCTTGGATTTAGGGGGTGCAGAGGGGGAGTTCTGCCTCTCAAACTTTCGTAGTGGTTTGGGACCGGATGCAGACCACCCAGGAAGCAGCCACCAACTGCAAAATGGCTTGCAAGAGTAACAGCTTCCATGTCCGGATGGGATACGGTTTTGGGATAATTGCCAGCATGTCGTCGATACGGGGAAACGACTGGAACCGAACGGGGAGTAAGTTGAAGGAGGTGCGCGGCGGAACTTGCTTGAGGGGCCCCGCCCTGAAGCCCAGGCATGGATCCTGGCATGCCTTTTGCTTCTTGCGGCCGGCTGGTCCTTTTCAAGTGCTGCCCTCAGTCCGGGAGGTGTCAGTCCATGTCAGTCCTTTTGGTGGCTGCAGTCGCCGACCTAAAATGGAGCCTGGAATACATGCAGAAGAATCATGCAGCTGCAGACGGTCCTGAAAGTAGCCTTCTCGCAGGCAGCAAGCCACACCTCAAATATGACCCTATAAGACCCTCGCGCGTTTGGAACATGGATTGTTTTACACACCCTCAAGAACGGTGCTGCTGGTGCCTGCGCACCTGCGGAGCACTCACGTACTGCATCAGGTCGACTTATGCGAACAGCGGCGCACTTCGCTTATGGGCCTTTAGCCATATGCCTCACAAAGCTAGGAAGTTCCCCGAAGTATACCCGAGCCCGATGAGCCGGAAACCTGTGAAGGTGAATGCGTCGACTCCGAAGATGGGTCCGCTGCTTACAAGAGCAGTCACGCTACTCATGCTAGAGCTTTGAAGCGAAACACAGTACGGCGTTCCTGCTGGGCCTCCGTCTTTCCACCCCCCTCCCCCCCCACACCCCCACTACCCCGACATCCCCATGACCCTTCACGACGATGCACAATCTTCGCTGTGCTCTTCATAGGTGCTTGAGCCACGTTCAAGTGGCCATTGGTTCACGGATACATGCCACGTTCAAGTGGCCATTGGTTCACGGAAGCAAGTGCGTGTTGACCTTGCGCAGGGGCCATGCACTCAAACTACACACATGCTCGCAAACACTCCTCCTCATGGGCGCTGTGCTGGACTATTCCTTCGGCACTTGCTCTCAAAAGGTTACTTAAACACTTGAAGGGTCAAAACTGTTGCTTTGAGCATCCCGGAATGAGGCCGAGGTAGCCTTGAGCACGACACAACTTCGTTTTCGACAAAACCTTGGTTAATCCATCCGCTGGGAGTTCATCGGAAGGAGCATAGGAGACATCCACTCCCAGAGCTCTCGTATGATCCCCCAGATACAGCTAGCAATGACCATTTCCATTTTCTAACCATGCACCCCCCCCTAGCCCCCCAAACCATAACAACCTATACCTCAACCCTAATCCC